>VWYP01018330.1:1854-14756 GCA_013400435.1 Pycnonotus jocosus | reverse complement strand
CCGGGCCGCCCCATCCCTGCCCCCCCCCCCGCGCCAGGGGAGCTGTTTCCACACGTGGTAAAACCAAAACATACAAAAATAACCCAAAAGTCATTAAAATCCGGGGAAAACCCACAACGAGACGAGCCCCAGGTGCCTGGGGAGCGTGGCTTTCCCGAGCCCCGTCCCCGGGAGCCGGGATGGGGTTTCCCCGCGGCAGGAACGGCCTCGGCGAGGGACGGAGCCCATGAGGAGGGGTCGGCCGAGCCTAGAACTCGTCGTGCCGCACCAGCGCCTCCCCGAAGTCCGTGGCCTGGCTGCCCACGAACAGGTCTGACTTGTCCACGATCTCCTCCCGCGTCAGCTTCCCGTCCTGCAGGGAATGCCACAGCCTGCTATTGCCCCGTCCCGCTGCTCCCCATCCTGCTGTTCCCCATCCTGCTGTTCCCCATCCTGCTGTTCCCCATCCCGCTGTTCCCCATCCCGCTGCTCCCCCATCCCGCTGTTCCCCCACTTCTCCCATCCCGCTCCCAAAACCCCCGGAGCTGCCAGCCCACCTTGTCCTGGTCGGACTCATAGACGAGGTGCCGGGCCTCAGCCTCGGCATGGTCGTAGTCCGAGGGCAGGATCCAGTCCTTGGTCTCCTCCTTGTCCATCTTCCCATCCCGGTTCTTGTCCCGGAATTCCACAAATTGTTCCCGCTCTGTCTTCACCCACTCGGGCTCATCAGCATCACCGTCCTGGCTGTACATGTCACCTTGGGGGAGAGCATGATCAGGATCAGCCTCACCGCCCCATCCCCATCCCAAGGATTGACCCAAAACCTTGAGTTCCCTAAAGCCATCCCCAAAATCCCAAAGCACCACCTGGGTCATGATTTCACCCGAAAACCCTCGATGGAGGCGTGGGGGGCAGGTGGAAGTTTGAGAGATAGAACGCTCTGTGAGGGTGAGGGCTGGGAAGGACATGGTGGCAGTGGCTCCCAGGGGATGGGGACACTGAGGGGAGCAGCAGCACCAGAGTCTCACCAATGTACTCCTCCAGGTCTATGAAACCATCGCCGTTCTTATCAATGTCCTCCATGGTTTCCTGCAAGAAGATGCTGGCATGAGCCTGGCCCGGAGCAATTCCTGCCCCTCACCAGAGCATCCCAAAACGCCTCTGTGCTGGCCCCACCTGCACAACGATGTCCTTCATGTAGTCGTACTCCTCGGGGTGCAGGAAGGCCGTGAACTCCTCCTTGGTGGCGGCCAGGTCCCCGTCCTTGTCGGCCATCTTGAAGCGCCGCTCGTCGCGCACCATCATCTGCTTGTAGTTGAAGCCATCGTCAGGGTCCGGATCGTCTGCCAGGGAGCACAGGGAGCACCAGGGTCAGCCCAGGCTGGGAAAGGACCATGGCAACCACCAACACAACCCCAACCCAACTCAACGTTGTGAATTCAACCTCAACCTCCTCTCTACTGAACCTCAGCTTCCTCTCAACTTCAACCTCAACCTCCTCTGCTCAACCTCTTGAACACAACCTTCTCATCCTCAACTTCCTCAATGCAACCTCAGCATCCTCCAGCCAACCTCAAACTCTTCAACTCAACTTCCTCCCTCTCAGCAAAACCTCCCGACGCTTTGCCAAGGAAAGCTCAATTGACAGCCACCACTCCTCTCCTGTGGTCACTCCCAGTAGGAGGAGGAGCTGCAGAAGCCCTGGGATCATGACATTCCCAGGGAGAGGCCCCAAAAGACACAGCTCAGGGGCTTTGGCCAGCACGGCCAGAGGCTCAACCTGAACTATTTTGGGAGGGGAATGTGTAAGGGGATCTTGCTTGCTGCCGGGGCGGTGGCAGGGCCATGGTGGGATCGCGAGTCACGCGTGGCACAGCCCCGCCAGCAGCAGGACAGGAGTTCTGGGACATGGGGACAGCGGTGGCCAGCAGCCCATGGACAACGTGGGTCCTGGGCTTATGTTAAACCAGAGCCAGGCCCAATCTAAGGAGAGGGTCCAAAAGTCCCTGTGTCCCTCTGCTTTGTTACCTGGGACAAAAGGCAGGCATTGGGGAGCCCTGGATTAAGGGGTTTGGGATCAAGGAGCTCTGCAGCATCCATTAAATATCCAAAGATTCTGACTTTAGAGCAGCTCTTGCAACCTCAGATTCCCCATTCTGCTCCCAAGGTTTTGCCTTGAGAAGCAGCACAGGCACAAACAATGAAACCTTTGGGACCAGCACCATTAACAGATGTTAATTAATTGCTGTTGGGCTAATTAATGGGTTTGATGGGGGAGTGGTGGAGGGGGGCAGGTAGGTAAAAAAGGGCTAAACCCTCGCACAGCCCCCAAAGTCAGTTCCTGTCCTGGTCTCTGGGCTGGGAGAGGTTTGGGGGAGCACAAGGAGGGGATGGAGACAGAGCCAGGGTCTTGTTCAGAGTATGGCAGCAAAGCCACAAACCCAACCCAACATCTTATCTCCTGGGACAAGCATCCCTGGTTTTGGATCCCACCATGGGATTCAGGAATTAACAAAAATTGGAGTGATGATGATGATGATATTCTGATTTTGAAGGGAGTTTCAAAGGAATTTCCAGTCTCAGATGAAGCTCTTGGACATTCACCACTTGATATTCCCTGCCTTCCAGGACTCCCCCCTGCAGAACACCACATTGCTCTGTGACACTTCTGGGGGCCACCTGGTGACTCATCCCGGTGTGTAATTAATTAATTAATAAAAGCACTCCCAGCTCCTCATTTTGCTGACAAAACACCCCATTCTGGACCCTCCAGAGCAGCTGAGGGCAATGCCTGGCCCCATGCATCCCTTGGCCACAGGTCAACACTCAGGAGACACTTCCAGAGGCGTTCCAACCCCCACTCTGGCCAGGGAGGGGAGCGAGGAGAAGACAGGGGAACATTTCAGCAGCAAAGAGCTGTGGAAAAAGTAATTCCTGCTGAGAGGAGCCGGAGCCAGAGCGTGAGGCAGGAGCCTCCCGGCACTCCGTAAGGATACAAGTATGTGGGAGCAGCACGAGTGGAGGCTCCTCGAGGCCTGCCAAGGGCACTCCAGCACTGCTCCAGCTCTGGAATGGGCCGTGCCGGGGGCTGGGCGCTCCCTGCGCTGCTCCAGCCACGGGAAGGAACCTCTCCTTGAGCTCATTAAGGGCGTTCCATTAATTCAAGGCTTGCTCGTTAAGGGCTTCTCCTCATGAATGTTCGTATTTTCCCTATCCGACACCTGCAGGTCCTAAATGCCATCCCAGACTCCTCAAAGAGTGCTCAAACCCTTCCCAGGACCTCTCTGCCCCCTTCCAGAGGAAGATTAGCCCAGACTTCAGAAATCCATGGCAAAGGGAGGTTTGGGAAGTGCTGCCCCAGCCCAGGGGTGTCCGAGGGACTTCCCCACCCATCAGCACAGCAAATCCAGATTTTTCCCAACCCCAAGGGAGATGGATGAGCCTCCTGTGCAGTGGCTCCCCCTCTGCACATCCTGCGGAGTGGTTTGACTATTTTTGGCAATATTTAGGAAATTAGAGTGGATTCGACACTCGAGAGCTGCAGCTCCTCCACCCAGGCCAGTGCTGGAGGCCAGAGCTGGCACAGGGCTCAAGAGTTTAAGGTTTTAACCCCAAAAGAGCTGTTGCTTCCCTCACTCCCAGGGATGTCTGCAGCCATGCCACACTGCTGGCTCAGCAAGTGTCCCAAAATCCCCAAAAGTTCTGGGGTCTAACACTGCTCCCAGGACAAGGGAAAGCAACTGAAATCTCTGCTAATGGTTTTTGTGGGTTTAGGGTCACAGTGGACACACGACAGGAGTTCCACAGCCGCAGATCACTGGGTTCCACCTGCAGGTCCTGAATTCCCCCAAAAGCCAGGAATTCCAAAGGGCTGGAAAACCCCATCCCACATGTCATTAATCCCACAATCACCTGGATTCAGCCCAGAGCTGCATTTGTCACCAGGGACATTAATAATGCCCAAGGATGGCTGCAGAGGGGAAAAGGGCAATGTGGGGTGTGTAAACGTCCCCTTGGGGAGATTTCCACGTATTTTGGTTCTTTTCCTTGGATTTCTCTTTGTTAATACCACCAGGAGGTCAATTTGGAGAGTTTTGGGAGGTTTTCAAGTGTAACAACTTGGGGACATCTGCTCCAGCTGGCCCCACATTTACCAAGGCCATGCCCTACATCATATTCTGTGCTTATCCTGGGGGACAAACCCATCCCAGGTCAGCCAAACACCAGCCCACCCCACTCCATGCTCTTAACCATGAAGGACTTCCTCTGGGCCTCCTTCATGCAGGCCCCAAACTCCCCCTCCCTCCACCACAACCCCATCCAGATCCATGTCCGTGCCCCCAAACCATCACTCCAGAATCCCATCCCGACCCGTGAGCACCCACTGACCACCGTGCTGCGAGCCCACCCTGATCCACCTCCACCCCACCAACCCTCAGTGACCCAAAGCAGAGCAGGACATCCCAACTGGTGGCTCCAAGAAAGGCTCATCTCAAAGAGCCAGGACCTACCCAAGATATACCCATAGGTGGCATTTTTATACTCCTCCCAGGAAACAAGGCCGTCCTCATTGAGGTCGTGGCCCTTCCACTGGCGCTCCACGTCCTCGTAAATCCAGCGCTTTTGGGCAAACTTGATCCAGGCCTTGAGCTCCTCCACTGTCACGAACCCGTCGCCATCCTCATCTATCTTCCCTACAATCTTCCTGTGGGGAAACGCAGAGAAATCCAGCAAAAGTTAAAACAAATGAGGGGGTTAGCAGGGAGGGAATGGGAAGGGGCAGAGGGGGGCAAGTCGAGGTCATTACAGAATTTGAGAATTCAACCGTTTGGAGAGTTTATCCTTAAAAACAACACATGATTCAGCTGCCAAAACTTTGGCTCGGACATGAAAATCACTTTTGGACCGCTCAGGTTTTGTTTTTTTCAGAAATTACAAGTTTTAGGGGGAAAACTTCTTTTTAAGCACCTGGGAAAAACCCATCCATGTATCCTTTGACCAAGACTGCGCCAGGTGAATAATTCCCACATTTATATTAAAAATGGGAATATCGGGTCTGCCTCTCCTGGTGATGCCAGGAGAAAGCTGAGGTGGTTATGGAATGTGCAAATTCAACTATTTGAAGAGTTTATCTTTAAAACCAACATTTGGGTTAGCTGCCGAAAAGAGAGGTCAGCTGCCAAAACCCTGTCTCGGACTCAGAAAACGCTGGCTCAGACACGGAAATCACCAGCTTGGCCACTCTTGAACCACTCAGGTTTTGATTCCTTCAGGAATGATGAATTTTAGGGGAAAATATTCCCTGTTAAATATTAGGAAATCTCCATCTGTGTGTCCTCTCACCTCAACGGTGTTGGGCGAGGAGCACGGACGCACATTTCTGCTAAACCCGGGGAGTTTGGCTCTGCAGGAGGAATTGGAGCCGCCCAAGCCCAGCAGAGCAGAGCGGCCCTGGAGCAGCCCTGGAGTAGCAGAGCAGCCCTGGAGCAGCCCTGGAACAGCAGAGCGTGAATTTTAGGGGAAAATATTCCCTGTTAAATATTAGGAAATCTCCATCTGTGTGTCCTCTCACCTCAACGGTGTTGGGCGAGGAGCACGGACGCACATTTCTGCTAAACCCGGGGAGTTTGGCTCTGCAGGAGGAATTGGAGCCGCCCAAGCCCAGCAGAGCAGAGCGGCCCTGGAGCAGCCCTGGAGTAGCAGAGCGGTCCTGGAGCAGCAGAGCGGCCCTGGAGCGGCCCTGGAGTGGCCCTGGAGCAGCCTTGGAGCAGCTCTGGAGCAGCCCTGGAGCAGCTTTGAAGCAGCCCTGGAGCAGCCCTGGAACAGCAGAGCGACCCTGGAGCAGCCCTGGAGCAGCCCTGGAGCAGCAGAGTGGCCCTGGAGCAGCCCTGGAGCAGCTCTGGAGCAGCCCTGGAGCAGCAGAGCGGCCCTGGAGCAGCCCTGGAGCAACCCTGGTGCCGGGTCCTGCCCGCTGCCCTGCCCCGGGGAGCAACCGGAGCTGCAGCCCCAGCGCCGAGCGCCGCGTGCCTCCGTTATTTTTAGCAGCAGCTGTAGGAAAGGCCGGCAGGAATGCAGGATCCAGGGGCAGATGGAGCCGGGGGGTGGGGGCTGTTTGATCCGCACCGCTCCGCAGCCTGAGCTCCCCGGAGCAGCTCCGTGCCGGGAAAGCTTTGGGCTCCCCGGATGAAAATCAGGGATAACGGTCCCAAAATCCTCTGCCTGGTGAAGGAGGATCCTGGTATTTTTTCTTTTAATATGAAGGTTTAACGGAAAACAGTTCAGGAATCCTGAGCTCCAGCCCAGGTATTTGAGGAATTTTAAAAGACAGGTGGAAAACATGGAATTTTTAAATTTTAGATCATCACTAGACTGTTAATTCCAAAAATATTGAGGTAAAGGGAAACCCAGATACCAGAGCCACCCGTGCTCACACCCCAGGTTTCTGTGTTTCAGAATTGCCTTGCTCTAGGAAAATCAGGAATTCCTCTGTGGCACAAAGCACGTTGCTGGCAATGAGAAGCTAGAGAGAGACTGAAAGAAAAAGCGGAAAAACGTGGAATTTAGTTCTGACAATGAGGTGCCAGAGTGAGGGCAGTGGGCAGGGCTTGGAAATCTGAGTGATTTTGTAGAAAAACAGATAAAACAAATATGTAAATATTAAACAAAGCTCATCAATAGTGCCCAAAGTTATGCAAAAATATGTAAAATATAATAGGAATATTTCAGAATTTTATATATCAACATGTAAAGTGTCCCTTCCAATATTCCTGATCAAACACAGAAATATGCAAAATGTCACATAAACATTCAGAATTTTCCATGTAAATATATAACAAGTCAATCAATACTATAAATCCTGCATAGAATTACGTAAAGTATCATGTGAGTATTAAACATTTGTCCATGTAAATATATAAACCACACATAAATCAGCCAAATCCTTCGTATTTCAGGGAAAAAAAAATTCCATGTTTCCCTCTCCCAAGAAGGTACACCACCAGCAAAGGGATTTACTAGGGAAAATCCCTGGAATGGAGGACCAGGGCCGGCAGGGATTGAGGGGCAGTTTCTAAGGGGTTAATTAGAGAACAGCTTCCCAGGGAAGTCAAACCCTCTCCAGCCCAGAGCCGGGCACTCAGGAAGCTCCCAAACCTCCTCCCCACGCTGGTCCTGCGCCCGGGGCCAGCACCAGCTGCTCCCGGCTGCTTTCCCAGGGCAGGAACCACCAAACCCTTACATTTTCCCAAAGCCCCCCATTCCACCCCCCTCCCTGCAAGGGAGGGCAGCAGATGTTAGGAAGGGCAGGCAGCTGCTCCCTGTTCCCACTCCCTGCTCCAAGGGATCGGCGTGCCCAGCGCTGCTGCCAGGGACACACCAGGGTCCGGCCGGGCAGCGATCCCAGTGCCCACGGCCCCAGGGGCAGGCGGGGAGAGGAGCGGGGCACTCGGGGAAGCCGGAGGTGGAGCTCTCCGGAGCAGAGAAAGGGGCCCTTCCTGAGTTTGTCTGTCCAAGCAATCGCAGCTCGGGATGGCAGGAATCGGCCCCTGCGGATAAACCCGCGGCTGTTCTGTGCGGAGGGCGCTAAAGCCGCCATGGAAAGGCGGCCCCGGGCGGCGCTGCCGGCGTTCCGGCCATAACTCGGCAGAACAATGAGATTGAGCCGTGACCGAGCTCTGGGATCCGAGCCCTGGGATCGGGACAGAGGCCGGGAGAGGCCCAGCTTCCCTCGGAATCTAACGTTGCTCCAGAGGCACCGAGGTGTTCGCTCTCATTTTGCCAGGAGGCAGGAAAGCCTCCTGGATCCTGTATTTTGGAGCTCATGGAGTGAGCCTGACTCCAAGGGATCATGCGTGTTCCAGTTTAAATTGTCCCTGGAGGGAGGAATTCCCTCCAGCCCACGAAGTGCAGGAGGAGACGCCACCACCTCCTTCCCACTGGAGGCCTGGATGATCGATCCATAGGGATGGATGGAACCTGCCCTGCACATCCCACTGTATCAGGGGGAATTGGCTCACTCTGGAAGTTTCCCCAGTACCCACATGTGGTTGAGCTTTTCTTTCCCATCAGGGAGCATCATTTCCAAAAATCAGCCCAAAATTCTCCATGGGCTGTGGTAGGTGTTGCTCCAGCAGCAGCAAGGTTGGGATGCTTGGCTGAAAAAATCGAGTCTGACTAAAAAAGGAGAGATTCAGGTGGGATATTGGGAAGGAATTCCTGGCTGGGAGGGTGAGCAGGCCCTGGCACAGAGTGCTCAGAGCAGCTGTGGTTGCCCCTGGATCCCTGGCAGTGTCCCAGGCCAGGCTGGACAATGGGGCTGGGAGCAGCCTGGGACAGTGGGAGATGTCCCTGCCATGGCAGGGGTGGCACTGAAGGGGCTTTGATGTCCCTTCCCACACAAACCACTCCCTGAAAACCCAGCCAAAGGCAACTATTTCCAAGGTGATGAGAAGTGTGCTGAGCTCTCCAGGGAGCCTCTGGCCCCCACCCTCCCCTACCCCTGCTGGAGGTTTAAGTTCCCAGGTTGGAGCCACCCAGAGCCCCAGAACAACTGCGGCAGCAGCTGCTGCGGGGGCACCCAGAACCATCCCAGGGCAGGCACAGCCACATCCCAAAGGAGGCACAGCCATCCTGGATCTGAGGGGAAGTACAGCACATCTCGGGGTCCCAGCAGAGATGCTGGAAGGGCAATCTCCATACAGGATCTATTTTCCTAACTCCCAACCAACTCCTTCCAGCTGAGAAACACCAGTGATCCCAGGGGCTCCAGTGGAACCCAAAGAACACGGAGCAAGCACGGCACAGCGCAGACCCCCACTGCCAGCTATGGAGTTTTGGGGAACGCCTGGCACTGGAATTGGCTCCGGGTGACTTTTTGGGGAATGCTTGGTGCCAGGCAGTGAATTCCTAGGCTGGGCACAGGGTGAACGGTGAACATGCCGGGGGTGGTCACTGCATTCCGCTGTCCTTACCCCAGGCGCTCCTTGCTCTCCTCGGGTGTGAGCTGGTCGAAGCTCTTGGCCTCCTCGGCGCCCAGGAAGGCGTCGTGGTCGTAGTCGAAGCTCTGGGCGTCGTCGTGCTCGCGGGTGCTGAGCGGGGCCTCGCGCACCACGCGCTCCTTGCGCTCCGTGGGCTTCGCGGAGCCGCACAGCGCCCACACCCCCAGGCACAGCAGGAGCCGCGGGAACCGCATCGTGCCGGGCCTGCAGGGACAAGGACAGTGCTGTGGGACAGGGACAGTGCCGTGGGACAGGGACACTGGCACAGAGACACTGCCATGGGACAGGGACAGTGCTGTGGGACAGGGACACTGAGACAGGGACAGCGCTGTGGGACAGGGACATCGGCACAGAGACACTGCCATGGGACAGGGACAGTGCTGTGGGACAGGGACAGTGCCGTGGGACAGGGACACTGAGACAGGGACAGCGCTGTGGGACAGGGACAGCACTGTGGGACAGGGACACTGCTGTGGAACAGGGACACTGGGACAGGGACACCGGTGTGGGACAGGGACAGCGCCATGGGACAGGGTCACTGGGACAGGGACACTGCTGTGGGACAGGGACACCACCGTGGGACAGGGATACTGGGACAGGGACAGCGCCATGGGACAGGGACACCAGCACAGGGTCACTGGGACAGGGATACGGGGACAGGGACACTGCTGTGGGACAGGGACAGTGCTTTGGGACAGGGACACTGGGACAGGGACACTGCCCTGGGACAGGAACACTCCCATGGGACAGGGATACCAATGTGGGACAGGGACACCAGCACAGGGACACTGCCATGGGATGGGGACACCAGGACAGAGACACCGGCATGGGACAGGGACACTGGGACAGGGAGAACATGATGGGACAGGGACACCAGGACATGACTAGGGAATGTTGTCAAGGAAAAATGGGGATTAGAGCCAGATATCTGGGGAAAATGTGGATTAGGGCAGGTTGTCCTGGAAAAATGGGAGATTAGTGCAGGTTGTTTGGTAAGAATAAGGGTTTAGGGCCAGTTATCTAGGAAAATTTGGGGATTAAAGCAAATTATCTGGGAAAAATGGGGATTAGGGCATGTTATTGGGAAAAAACAGATTAATAATAATAATACAGATTATGGGAGCAAAAATGATTAATTAATCCAGATGATCTGGAAAAACTTATAAATATGGATTGTCTGGGCAAAGATGATGAACTAATGCAGATTGGGAAAAATAGGGAATTACTGCACATTATCTGGGAAAATGGAGCTTTAGTGCAGATTATGCAGGTATAAATTACAAAGGAGTGCAAATTATCTGCGAAAATGATTAATTCCTGCATATTCTCAGGGCAAATTGATTAACTGATCTCAATTATCAGAGCCCTGTAATGAACTGATATGGGTTATCTGGGCAAAAGTGATTCACTGACACGGATTATCAAAGCACAGGGATTAATTAACACAGATTATCAGGGTACAGTGACTAGTTAACACAGATTATCAAGGCGCAGGGATTAATTAACACAGATTATCAAGGGATGATTTAACACAGATTATCAGGGCACAGGGAATTTCAAACTCCCGGTGCATATGGTCCCGTTTGCCCCGGAGCTGCTCCCGATCCCATCCCAGAGCCCCCGGAGCTGGGCAGGGATCTGGGGGTGGGGAAAGGGGTCCTGGCGGGAAGGAAGGAAGGAAGTGGATCCAGATGGGAGGAATGTGAAGGACGTGCAGCACACGCCCCCTCAGCTCTCCCTCCTCCCAACACTCCCTCCCCAAGCCCTCGTGCTCCTCCCGATGCCTCCAGACCCGCTGCGGGTGGAATCCTGCCCCAGCGACCCCATCCCCCCGGGCTGGGACCCGCCACGGCAGCTCGGGAAGGATTCCAGAGGCTGATCCCATCAAATCCCAACAGAAACTCAGGTGTTCCCCATGCTTGTCACTGAGATCCCAGCTTAGATCTCATCACAGATCCTGATCTCTTTAAATTTCAGTCCAGGTACTCGTCATCCTGATGTATTTAGCCTCAAATTTTAATCAAGATTTTTAACTCTTTCACTCTAAATTTAATCCAGATATTCACTATCCAGAGCTCTTCAATGCAAATGTAGTTCAGTATGTTCCCCATCCTTATTGCTTTAATCTAAATTTAAACTCAACATATTCCCCATCCCCAGCCCTTTAAATTTACATCCAGGTCTTCCCCATCCAGAGTTCTTAAACATAACTGTAAGCCCAGGTATTCCCACTCCTCAGCCCTTTCAGTCTGTGGTTTAAAATCCAGGTATTCCCCTTTAACCTGAACCTCAGCCCTGGAGCGACCCAGGAATGACCAGGAGTGACCTGGAACTGCTCCCACGTCAAACCAAGATAGTGGTGGCAGGACATGGGGGAAAGGAAGTGGAAAAGTCCTTTCCTTCCCTCCTTTTTTTTTTTTTTTTTTTTTTTTTTAACGAGGATTTATCGGACCATTCAGAAAACCCAAAAATTTCAATTCCTTGGAAGGCAGGGAGGATGGGGTGTGATGAGGGGGATTTGGGTTATACAGAGTAAAAATCACTTTTTTAATGTTTCTGAAGAGAAAAAAACATTCCAGGAGGGAAAGCCAGCTCCACATGTAAGTGGAGCTGTGGATATCCCTATCCTGAGGAGCTGACTCCTGCTCCCTCTGGGCACATCTCAGGGGCCAGGGCCTGCCCAGCTCATGCTGATCCCAGGATCAGCCCAGCCTGGAGCACAGAGTGACCTGGAACAGGTCAAACACACCGATTTTATCTCTCAGAGTCCACACAGCGCCCGGGAGGCGCTTGGAAGTGATTAAAGAGGGACAATCCAACCTCCAGCCAGATCGGGGCAGTGCCAGGAGCTGCTGTGGGAAAGGTGCTCAGAGAGACCAAAACCCACAAACAGACAGTTATCCATGAAAAACTGGCAGCTCCAGCAGCTCCTGCTGCCCCTGGATTTTCTGCAGGGATCCCAATCCAGAAGCAGAGCCCCTCTCCTCCCAACACGGGCCATTGGCAGCAGATCCCTTTTCTCCTGAATAAAGGGGTCCATGGGTGAAGTGCAGGAAAACTGGGAACAGCAACCAGTGCTGGGAAGATGTGGAGGTCAGAATGGGGGTCCAGACCCTCAGCTGGGGAGGATTCCAGCCGGGCTAGGTGGGATACTGATGGAGGACCCTGAGATTCCAAGGATACTGATGGAGGAACTTGGGATTTCAGGTGGCTTTGCTGTAAAATTGATGGGGAAACCCAGAATTCTCATTGGGTTTGCTAGGATACTGACAGAGGAACTTGGATTCCTCCACTGGGCTTGGAACTGAGGTGACATTTAGAGGAAGTTGATGGGAAGAAGCCTCTCTGGACACACATTTCCCCTGTGGGAGGCCAACAGGACCCCATAAAATCCCCCATAGGCAACACAATTTGTTCAGGTTTGGGAATCAGTCTCTGTTTCAGCTTTTTACGCGATCAATCCCATTGGAGCAGCCAGGGAACAATTAACTGGGACCCCAGCGTGCCACCAGAGGGGCATAGCGAGGGTGAGGGGTGCGGGTTCAGGGAATTCCGGCCCTGAGAAAGATGGATGGACGCGGGGGAGACACCGGGAACTGAAACCAATCTCAGGATAGAAACGGGCTGGCCCTACCCCAAACCAGCCCCAGAGTTCTGGGGTCACTGATAGCTGCAGGAGAGGAACACGGGTTTGGGGTGACACCTCCTTGGCCCAGAGTCCCCGCGCAGGGCAGCGCCGAGGGTCCTACAGCCCGTTATCCCGGTGTCCCGAGGGTCTCACATCCCTTATCCCGAGGGTCCTACAGCCCGTTATCCCAGTGTCCCGAGGGTCTCACATCCCTTATCCCGGGGGTCCTACAGCCCGTTATCCCGGTGTCCCGGGGGTCTCACATCCCTTATCCCGGGGGTCCTACAGCCCGTTATCCC
>VWYP01018329.1:16897-35043 GCA_013400435.1 Pycnonotus jocosus | reverse complement strand
AAAAAAGAAAAAAAAATTTACTGTCTTCTCCATAATAAAACAAACATTTTATGCTTTGATAATGCCTGTTTCCCAAATACTCCACTTCTGTTTCCCTCAGTTTCAGAGGTGAGTTTAGCTTTTCACAGAGCTCAGTTCCTACAACTGTTTGCATACCTTACTTTCTGTAAAAATGCCTTGAATGTATGTTAAAATTATGAATTCATGCATGTATTTTTGCAATAAACTAGTATACACATCTCTGTACTGTTTTGATCAGGAAGTATCAGATTATACATAATAAAAATAAAAAACACGCACTAAATTTCCAAACTTCCTCAAAAGCTGTACTTTCTGTACACGTAACTATTTCTGATTGCCAAACTGAGCAAAATCAAGTTAGTTTAGAATCACTACATACTACAGGTGAGCACTAACTATATTTGCATACATGTATTTTTCTCCTAAATGGTCTGGTATTAATGTTAACAAGCTAATGATACCAGCATTTACAAAGAGCATGTACAGCATATATATTATTCAACAATGGCATTAGCTTACAGAATCCTTCTTTGAAATGCTAAATATTTTTGTATCCCACCCATCAATGGCATGGAGATTTATAAAAATTGCAAAAATGATGTAAAATATTTGGAACAGGTAAAGGGAATCCAACAAAACAGAAAAGGATACACAGCAAAAGCCAAGACAAGCAGACACCACACTATGCTGATATTCATTTCTTGTGAGGGCTTCATAATGCTGTAATAGGCTTCTGTCACCGCATACACAACTGTAGCTGCAACAGTGAAATCCACCAACCACTGATACTCCGGAAAGTAATGCAATGCTGAAAAATGTAAGTTTGTGAATGTTAAAAGATACGTTTTAAGGCAGTTACTGATGTATATAGAATAGCAATTAAGAGTTTTTCAATGATGTATTAAGTGTATTAAAGTGAAGTTTAGGTAGACCCAGATCAACCAAGTGAAATGTAATAACAGTGAAAAAGTTACTCAACAATGTGAACTTCATTCTTTACTTCTGTCATCCAATACTTGATTACTACTCAAATGTATAAGGCTACAAGGCTTTACTATTTTATCACCTCAGCTTTTATACATTAACATCTTAAATCCAAAAAGCATACTTAATTTAGATTTTACAACGCAGAAAGTAAACAGCTTTCCAGTTGAGGCTGGCTGCAATTCCAGCTAGGAGAGTTTGTTTTCAACCTTTGTTAAAGATTAAAATCTCACTGGCTACCATTTATTATATTACAAATAAACCGTTCTTTTTATTTTACAAACACCACCATCTAAGATACTGGTGGTTTGCTCCTCAAGATTTTGTTAATACATCCTATACAGCAATAATCGTTGTGTAAACTTTCCTTAAAAATTCCAGGGATCACACTGTGTTGCATACAGGCTGAATGTTACGGAGACAGTTCCCACAGATCTTAGAAACTGAAGAGAGCCATCTGTGACAACACAAATTGTCCCTCCCAAACACCTTTCCTACATTTACACAATTTGAAAGTGGAAAAATATTACTGAACATCTGATTTGACTACAAGCTACCTGTTGGCTAAGATATGAAATTGGGCAAACTTAGGTATTTCCAAGTCCTACACTTATTTTGAAATAACAATCTGGTTAGATTTACAAACTCATTCAAAAACTTCATTTCTGTTACACAAATGCTGCCTCCTACAATTTAAACTGAGAAGTCTCCTGCATAGGAATATGCATCCTTTCTTTCTGTATTTATCCAGAGAACTCATAAATATAAAAAAACATAGGTAGAAAGAAAACACATTTCACATACATGCTCATATATGAACTTTTTATGACAGGACGATTGATTATGATTTAATAATCAAAAATTGCCATCTAAAAAACAATAGTACCTTCCAAAGCACTTAATGCTGCCTATTTCTGTACTGTCACTTGTAGTTTTCCAGCATTTTACCTTGAATGCTTGAAATGTGTGCTTGAAAGGGCTTAGGTTCCAGTGCTACAGCACAATTCCTATTTTAGATGAGCAGAAAATACATGACTTGACATCTGCCAATTGTTATTTTCTTGTACAAAGCTAAAACCCCTCTATTTTGAATAGACTATGATGTGATTCTTTCAGTGTTGTCTCACATTTCTTTGTCTTATATTGCTACAACTGATACAAGAGTTGTACTTTATGCTGGATTTCATTTACTCATCCCTTTCCAAAACACTGCTATTAAATGTCTGTCACTCATGGAACACATGGAAAAGAGACTTGGCCCTACTATCTGCTTTCTCATTTATGACCAGTTTTGCTTCTATTCACTGTCTACAAAGAAAGATATTTCAGCATTAATTACAAATGAATAGTTGACAGAAGGAATCAGGATAGTTTGGAAATAATATATTATTGTTTGCATACTCTTACCAATAGTGTCCCTTTCTGTTACAGATTTTGTTTCCAGATGAAGATCAATATCTTTTGGAATGGTTAAGGGTTTATTTTCAATATGACCATTATATTTTCTGTAAAATAAATAAATAAATAGTACAAGCATAAGTATGACAAAATAGATTTTTTCAATATGTAATGACGTTTCAAATTTTAGAAAAATGCAGAATGCTTTCCCCCCCCGCCCCCAAATACAAATATTTTTAGGTCTCTAGCTAAAAGCAGAACGTCAAGTTCAAATCCTGGAAAACAACGAGTTTTGTTGATGGCTCCAGCTATTATTGAACAGATTCTGACATACTACTGTGGTATGGATTTAAATGGCTTCCAGATGCTTCAATCTGAGCATGTATTGGGTCAAGATCCAGGAGACAGTATTTATTTCAGCCCACTGATTTTCTTTATCCAGAGCTACAGGGTGTTCCCAAGGTCAAAAAAAGAAAAAAAAAAACAAACTTGCATTAGTCCTTCTTGTCCCAACAAGCAGATACATCACACAAGCTGAACTAACCTAGATCCCTGAAAGGTCCAACATACTAACCATCAAGTGAAGGCAATTTAAGGTACCTTTCTAATCTAAAAAGGTGTGTATTTAGAACAAAAGGAGTTTTTCATCTGGAGCTCTCAAACTACACCAATACCATGATCTTCCCTTCCCTGAAATGAAGTCACACTAGTAGACTTTCAATTAAAAAACCCAACACACTCTTAAAAACATGAACAAAGCTAAAGAATTTGGTCTAGTAGATGAGCACTGCTAACTAATGTAAAACTTCCCTTTCCCACTATTAAAAAATCAATAAAGGACATCAGATGATGCTTTGTTAGACTAAAAAATCAAACATAAAACTTAAAACCTCTAAAAGGTTAGAAGGTAACAATAAACTGCACCATGTTAGAATACCACTTCTGAAATTAGAAAAGGAGAGGTGGATTTTTCATAGAAAAACCAAATTATTGGGATGTAAGCATTAAAAAGAAATCAAATCGATCATGAATTTAGTTTTCAGGAATGTTTTCATCTCAGGCCATATATAAGAGAAAAATACAAGCAGAAAGCATTAATAAACTTTTTCAGGTTATATTAAGGCTTAGTATAACTTGAAGCACAAGAATTTTAACAGATAGACTGTAAATAGGAATCTAAACCATTACTCAATAAAATCAGTTGTGCAAACATACACAAGACTGCCCAAGACATACACAAATACTGCCCAAGGACTAGACTACCTGCAAGCTGCTATGTATTTCCCTGCCCCCAGCTGTATTCCTGTTTATTTTCCTACTGCCTGTATTCAGGAGTATTATCATCTTGAGTGAGATGCACATCTCTACCACTGAAGCCATTTTGGATCAACAAAATTTAGTGTTCCTACACTTTAATTATCCCAGGGGCCCCACAATCCAAGAGGCACAGGCAGATCATACCCAGGATCACTGAATGCTTTAATTCAAAGTAATTTACAGTAGCTATGGACCTTTTCATTAGCCTAACAATTTCATATAATACAAACTATTCTGAAGCAGAAAACCTGCCTAATATTTCTGTGCTCCTAAGGCCTACAGCATAATATATTGAAGCGTAATATGCACTAAACAAAATTAACAAAAATTTCACACTACAGCTGTTTCTAAGGCAACTTTTCAAGCAACCTCCTTATATCTCCTTCAATCATTTGTCTCTAAATTAGTTCAGTCTGAGAGTGTATTTAAGGAGCAGGTATTACACTTAGCAAGACTATGGGCTTGACACAGCAGACTTTTTGTCTTGCAAAGTATTCTTTATCATGGGGAGTATCAAATAGATGCATCCTTATTTCGCCAACACTATCTGTTTCACATCTCCTTGTTGAGGTGACTCACAAGATGTACATTCCATTTTGTGCAACCTAAATCAGTAAATCCAAACCAACTCCACAGGAACAATTCTCACATAACTATAGCTCTTCCTGAACAAGACTCACTTCACAAAGGTATGTTTATTCATTAAAAAATAATTTATTATTCATTCAGCTGTTAAACAAGCAAAGCAAAGCAAACATCATTTAAGCCTCCACATTACCACTTTAGGTTTTTTTAAAGTTTTATATTCCCCTATGATTAACATTCACCTTAGTAAAATCACCTACTACTACTACTGCAAAGGACTGGCAAGGCTGAGGAAAGGTAATAAGAGCAAAGTACAATTATTATTTTGCAGTGCAATCGTGTTTTTCAGTATAAGGCTTCTACAGGTGGACTTATTACATAATAAAGTTATTTCACATATAAATAAATGAGTAATTATAAATTATGATCCTATTCACAATTATTTTGACTCATTTTTGTCACAGAAAGCTGTCAAGATAAAAAGAGATCCTTAATTTTAAGGAATATTGCAAAAATGAAAAAAGTATTACTTTACATGGAACAACTTAACCCAGAGAATGGCAGTGAACGATGCTGCATCCAGTTGGCAGCTGGTCACTAATAGTGCTCCACAAGGCTCAGTATTGGGCCCTGTCCTGTTCAAGATTTTCTTAGGTCATCTGTACAAAGGCATGGAGGGCACTCTCAGTAAATTTCCAAACAGTAAGTTGGATGGGAGTGTTGATGTCCTGAAGGGCAGAAAGGCTCTGCTGAGGGATCTGGACAGGCTGGATCAATGGGCTGACACCAATGGCATAAGGTTCAACAAGACCAAGCGCTGGGTCCTGTACTTGCATCAACAACCTCATGCAGTGCTACAGGATGGGGCAGAGACACTTGAAAACTGCCCAGTGAGAGACAATCCCAGACTGCTGGTTGACAATGGCTGAACACAAGCCAGGACGGGCCTAGGGGACCGAGCAGATCAAGGACATCCTTGCTTGTGTCAGACAAACTGTGGGCAGCAGAACCACGGCAGTGACTGTACCCTGTACTCAGCACTGGCGAGACCACACCAGTGACCCAAAACAGAACGATCCTGTGTTCAGTGTTGGGCCCCTCAAAATCAGAAAGACACTGAGGTGCTGGAGCGAGTCCAGAGAAGGGCCATGGAATTGGGAAGGGTCTGGAGTAAGAGTTTGATGAGGAGGATCAAGGAGCTGGGGGACTCAGCCTGGATGAAAGGAGGCTCACAGGAAACCTTTTTGTTCTCTACAACTGCCTGAGGGAAGGCTGTAGTTAAGCAGGGGATGGTCTCTTCTCAAGGTTAACTAGTGACAGGATAAAAGGACCTAGCTTCAAGCTGTGCCACGGGAGCTTCAGAATGCATCTCAAGAGGAATTCTGTCATGGAATTGGAACAGGCTGCCCTTCCTGGGAAGTGCATGCTGGAGTCATCATGCCTGGAGGTCTTCAAGAAAATACTGGATGTGGCTCTTAAGGCCATGTTCCAATCGATATGTGATCAAAGACTGGACAAGATGATCTCAGACGTCTTTTCCAACTTTAATGAGGCAAATAAGATTGCTAACCATCCTGCTTAAGAGCTAGGAAACAGGAGGAAAAATTACAATACAATTAACAGATTATGTAAGCACTGCAGAGATTAATTCAAATCTTAAGATTTGTAAGAGAGTTCATACTGGGATAGAAGAAACTGGAGCTGGAGCAAGCCTCCTGCATTGCCAAAAAGAAAACCAGAGTTGTTTGGATCCAAACAAAACCAATTTAGAAATATTTCATCAACATGGCCAGCTCCACCACCTCAAGATGTCTCAGTTCTTGATGCAGCTGTACTTCTAGTATGGCTGTTCAGAACTTCATGAATACCAGAAATCTATTTCCAGTTTAAGCTAATAGACAGTTATTCCATCTCCTCAGTTCTCTTTTTATAGATTCTCAAACTTGAATCTATTCAATCTATCTTGAATCTTTTAGCCCCCTTGAGTAAGACACACTTTATTTCTTGGATGATCCTAGCAGCTCTGCTAACCCGTTCACATACAAAACTGATTGTTCTTGAACACAAGTGATCAGAACTTTACACAATAATCCGGATAAAGTTCTACACTGGTGTCTTGTTCCAAGAGGACTAATATTTCCCTCCCTCTTCACTAGAAATATTTCACATAATACATCCTAGGAGCCCATTCACCTTTTTCACAGCTGTGTTAAGAGTGGCAGCTCATTGTAATCCCATGCTGAACTAATATACTCAAATCTTTCTTCTCTTGCCTCAAGATGAACAGTTACGATCCTAAGATTTGTTTCCTCAGTTTTCATCTAAATGCTCACATTAACTAAAAAAACTTGCCATCAAATTAACATTTCACAAACCATTTTGTGGATGGAAATTAACCTGTTCTGCACAATAAGGGAATGTCCAACTCTTAAACTGAAAGAACACATTTTGGTAAAGAACTGTGACAGTTAATGCAAGCCAGGCAGTCATATGCAACTAGCGGTTTTGAACTCACGCTAAGACAAAAGTAGGCTGGCAAAGTTATTAGATGAACCATATCATGCTGGAAAAAACCCAAAAGGTGGGAAGACCAGCTTAAAACAAGTATTTACCTATCTTTTTTACTCTTCCCTCTTTGCTTCCCTGCAAGAATCCGCAGTTCTTCTTCAGTGGGATGTTGATACCACCGTAAGCTAAAAAGAAAGAAAATCTCAAGTAAAACAATACCATTATTAACAATTTAGAGCATGGCTTTCAAAAAACTGTATCACAACACAGATTTATATTCTTACTAAGACACCTTCATTTGTCACTCCTAAGCAAGGCACCTTTGTGTGCCAGTACCAACCAACAACAGCTAGAGTTCAGTTCTCTTCAGCAAATGAGGCCATTTATACATAATTAGAAAGTTTTGCCATTTTGTCATTCACATGAAAGCCCTTCAGTTCTCAAAATACCAACTTTTAAAGATATCATCAAATACAGCAAATGTAGTTATACAAGGTGGGAAAGTTCACCAGAATAATTATAACACTACAATTACTAATCAGAACCATATTCTAAACAACTTAACAAAGTATATTATATCCCCTCCAAACCCAGGAATTTTCCAGAATCTGAAATAGCTATTATCTAATAATCATTACCAGTGTTTTTTCTTAAGCAGAGCAAACCGTAACATGAACATCCCTTTCCTTAAACACCTCTTCAGTGATATCTTCAACTTTTACTAGAAAAAGTGCTATGGAAAAAAACCACTAATTTATACACAGTTGACCTGCAAATTTGTCCACTTTCACAGATCAATACACCATTCATCACTTATTCATTTAAAAGGCAAGAAACGGCATGGAAGTTCTGAAGAGGACAAACAGAGATGGTGAAATGTCTAAATCTCTAAGTATGGCAAAAACCTTAGTAGCTGATACAAGGCCTTTTTCACATTCAAGGGAAGGTTATTGTCCAGATGCAGGAAGGATGTCACTATGATCTCCACTCTGAAATGCTGAGGCAAAGGACACCAAGTATTAAACAAGAACAGTCTTGAAAAGTTGTGAGGAAGTAGAAGGCCACTAATTGTTACCTATGGTGACAATGGAGAAAATGATGAAGGAATCCACAACCAACACGTCACACTAAGAAAACTTCACTAAGTAGGACCATTCAAATCCATGCTGGTGAATTAAGAGATATCAGATCCAATTTCAAAAAGCTAGCAAAGACAAATTTTGGAATCGAAACTCAAACAATCTCAAGCCATTTGGTAACACTTGAGTCCCAGCTCTGTTTTAGAAAGGCTTCCCTTCATCTTTGGAACTCTTCAAGAGAAAAGAAAGCTAGTACCAGGTAACAGAACATCAAATCATTGCACACTGCAAATTTTCATTGAAGGAACTCATTGCCAGTGCCAAAACTGAAAACAGCAAATATTACAAATTTTGTGTGAACACAGTTACGGACAGGAAAAAAGGAATTTAATTTTGTATAAGTAAGAGTGAAAGTTACTTCATTAATTTATTTCTATTATGTGTGCTTCAGTTGAGGAATCTGTAACTTGCAAACTTTGCTGCAAAAGAGACTTCAAGACTGAATCACAAAAAAAACAGAGAAACAAGCTTTTCATCCAAGAAGTCGAACTACTCTGGAGATGTTTACTTGTATACTTCACATGACCCAAAGCAACTGTGAAAAAGCAGAGATATATTCTCCTGTTTTGTCATTTACCACATCACCCTGATCTGAACTTAGGATGCTAAAGCCACTTATATGGTTAAGAAATTTTTCAAAATCTTTCCTGCACAGACAGACAAATAGTACCTAATGCAGCAGAACAAACGAAATTCTTGTTCTGTGTAGCATGCTAACACAAATCAAGCCACAAATTAGACCACAATTTGCTCCTAATTACACTACAAAATGACACTGCAAGTGATACCTAATTACAACTAATAGAATAAAGAGTTTTGTTATTTTTCAGTTGATAAACCTTACACACCTTGCATTTAAGATCTCAAAACCAAGAGATTTGAAAAAACATTTTCATAAAGATAGAGCTAATAAAAAGTAGTTTTTATCTGTTTTAGCTTACATATGCTTAAAACTGACTACCTTGTGGCTTTGACATATCCAAGCCAGTCTGAATAGCAACAGACACACAGACATGTCCTGCTTAATTTGAATAAACGTCATTAACAAATCCACAACGAAACATCCATTTTCTCCTGTCTTCCTGATATGGCCTGAAAAATATAGTCACTGAAATAGCTGAGCAACTTAAAAGCAATGCTTTGGTAGAGAATGTTTTATTAGTTAAAAATAATGCAAGGCCTATGCAGATATTTAGGCTGCCATATTTCAATAAATCTATTTTGTTGCATCCAAGCTCTGAAAATAGCATTGATTGAAAAAGTTTGTATTTCTTAACAAATTTATGTAAATTGCTTTTCAAGAGTAAATGATAGCTATTTATTAATTAGTTAACAAGTAATTACCTTAAGTCTGTCCATCCTAACAATTCTTTTACATTTTGAAATGTCTTTGTTTCCTTTTAATGGACATCCCATAAACACATACAGGCATCTTTAAAAAAACTGGTCACATAATGTTTCTGTCTTCTCTGATAACGTTTACCCTCCCTCCCATTTAGCAAGGGCTACCTACAAACATTTCAGATCTCTCTTGTCTACCAATCCTTTGGAAGTAAGACATTCAAACAAAGTCATTTAAAACCTACTGTTGGACACCAAAGACTTGTTGAAGTCTACTAACAAAGGTAGAGCAGCAGGTGGTAATTTTTCCTTAGACAGCTGGATTGCTTTAGGAGTCTGCTCCTACCTGCACACTGACCTGTATAAAACCCTCTACCATCCCACCCACACAGGTCTGTCAATACCACTGGCAAAAAGACAGCACTAAGGAGAAATGGGTTAAAGATAAAAGATAGTTTATCAGGTGAACTAAGAAAATAACTGCTTTTCTTTCTGCCATTAAAATTCAGATTTTTGTTCAGTGAATCTTCTGACTTGTTTTTGTTTCTAGAACACAGGATTATTTCTGACTTTATATAATTACTGTATTCAGGGAATTATTCAGAGTGCCTGAAATGACAATGCACTAAAATAGTTACCAGATAAATAAAAGAAAAGCGAAAAGCAATTATGAGTTTTTCCAAGATACTAACATGAAAGGCAGTAATAAGATTCCCACTGACCTCAGTAAGAGCAGAATTACCTAAGCACAAGTGCTGAAATCCTGCTTGAGGTATTTATCAATCTGCAGATGCGCAAAGATAAACAGAGAAATGGATTTGAAAAATACTTGAACAGCAAACTTCTCCCTATCACTGGTACATGGCATGCCTTAAAATAAGGATACAGTGAGTGAAAACTTCACAAGAATGAAGAACATGGGCATAATAATGACAAATTATTTTACAAGAGCAATCAGATATTTCAAATTTCAAATGAAAGTTTAAATCAATCTTAGACATAAAAGGTACAATATGTCATTTGGATAATTGCTGATAAAAAAGACTGTCATGGTGATACACCTTAAAAAAAAAAAAAGCTAGGCAGTTTCATATTCATAAGTGTCATGTTCTTTTTAGAGCACAAGAAAGGTGATCAACACCCTGCCAATATGGTTAACAGTGAAACTTCACACAACAATTATGAGAATTACTCCTGTTTGTATTATCTACCTGACAATTACTGTTTTCTGTTATACCTAACACACATCTAAACAACATTTACAGTCACTTCTCATTAGCAACTTGAGGGGTGATGAAATCTGGAATATTAAAAAGGAACAAGTTGATAATTATGAGATGCAGAGAGAAAAAAAGTCAATGGAAGGACTTGTTAATACTCCTATGGAGTACATTATTATTCAAGGATACTCCTTCAGAAAGCAGGCAGTAAGGATTTTATACTCTCAAAATTTTAAGAGTTATGAAAGACAGCACACTACCTACTAATCACATAAAGTGTTCTTACCAAATAAAAAAACAGGGTCTAAGATTCTTTTTAATATTAAACATACTAATTTATATTCAAAACAGCTGCTGTTTTTCAGTGTTATTATGGATACTGCCACACAGGGAATGCTCCCCTTGCAACTCATGGCTGTTTGATCTAGTGTTACAAGGAAGCAGTGTACTGAAATTTATACTAATTCTATCCTTTGACACATTAAAAGGAATAGAATTTTTAATAAATACCTAAGCACACTTCACATACAAGATTAATCAGGAAGTAGATTACCAACAACACAGAGACAGCACAGAGGAAAAGAAAATATTTTTATTCTTCAGTATCTTGTATTCAATTTAGCTTTTTAGTATTAAAGGATGCACCTTGTAACTTTAATATAAGAGCTGAAAACAATTAACTTTATGATTCATACAATTAATAGCAACAAATAAGTATGTTATTATACAGCAACACTGTCTTTTTGCCTTGAGCCTACAAATCAGGTGTAACAATACCATGGTAATAAATTTAATAGAAGTCAATTACTTTAAAAAAACAAACTAAATCAGTATGTTTCACTGTTACTACTATGATGCATAATTGCCTTACCATATTCACACTTGTCTTACCTGCCACTACAGAGAAGCCAACGAGCAAGAGAATAGTGAGGTATAATCTTCTGTATGACACTAGCCATTACCATGGTAACCACCAACTGTACACCTATCACACCCTGTAGAGAAGTAAGTTAATAACAAGTCAGTATGTGTTCTAGAAAAGTGGTGAAGTATCTTAAAAAAACCCCAACAATTTAATAACACTCCGTGTAATAGGCATGATACACTCGGGAGGAATGGGGGGAGGGAGGAGGCAGAATACTGTAGCAGTTTAAAAAAAAAAATTCTCTGAAACTTGCTATAATCACTTACAAACATCATCAAAGGGAATAGGCATTCCCAGGTCACCATCGGCTCTCCCTGAAGAGGTCTAAGATCCCCCCCATCATAATGCTGACCTCATTATCTATGTACAGATATTTCTTCTTCATTTACCTACATGTGTGGGTTTCCATCCTCTCTGATTAGCTGTTTGCAAGGATTCCTGTGCACATCACCCTAATCACCATCTCACACTAAGCCTTAGCCACTTCTACCCAATATAAGAGAGAAATCACTGTCCCCTCATCTAGCCTCTCTACTAAGCCATTATTCTCAGAATTCACTCTCTCAGGGTAAACTTACATTAATATTTCTGTAGAATAATGTTTTTATTAGAAGCACAGCCTAATCAGATGCCAGTATATCTCTTCATTTACTCGTACAACTTCCTATCTTTAAGGGAAAGAAATTGCCTTAACTCAAGACAAGAAGAGGAAAAGAGAAGCAAATCGAGGCAGTTATTTTTATACAGGGCAGCACATCCACTAACTGAGCTAAAATACTTACAATTCAAGAAACTACTTAGAAGTTCACCAACAGAAACTCATTTCCTTATTCAAGCAAAGGCTGCACATTGTAACAGAACCCATTACGAACAATTTCTCTTAGCCACTGAATGTCTTTCTGCACCCTATCCAGGCCCCTTTCCAGCAGAAATTTGTAGTGCTCATTCCCATAAAGTTACTGCTGTATTTGATAAAAATAGATATACCTAGAAACCTTTCAGGGCACAAATGAAAATAACCTAGCAAGTTTTAAGCAACTTGAAAAAAATAAACAATCAAACCTAAAACCCCAATGATATCGCTAAACTTAATTTTGACTTTGTGGAGGAAATATCCTTTTGGCATTTTTCTACACTTTAAGCAATTTAAAAAAATGTATGTATATATATGCCTTATATGAACATTTTTCTGGATTTCTGAAGGTTTTGTAATCAATCACAAGCAATATGCTAATAGAGAAAAGCTGTCACAAGAAATCTTTAAAAAATCTGCTGCATTAACCTTCCTGCAACCTGCCAAGAACACCAGCCACAGGAGCACAGTAGTCACAGGAGCACAGTAGTCAAAATAAATAGTGAGTCAAAATAACATGCTACGTGCACAGCACAACCTTTTGCACTTCTAACTTTTTGCGTGGAAGTGTTTACACTCTACTGGTACGTTTACTAATGCACTCCAGAAAAATCTACAACATCCCAGACTACCCTGTATGACAAACACTAGAACACATTTTCCCTCCCTCCCCAAATACAGTGTTCAATTTAGGCTCTGTCTGGATCCAGTCTCCCCCATGCTTCTGAGTCTCCACTTTACACTGATATCAGTTTAAATTCAAAACTACTCATTTCAGAAACATAAATGAAGATTAGGTGTTGGCTTCCATCAACATCTTACATCCTCTACTTGAACATTCTAAATTAGATGACACAGGGTTTAGATTTTAATCAGAAATCTACAACTTTAAAAATCTAGAGTATGAGAAATAGACTGGTGTGTTTGAGGGAGAAGGTGCTCAATGGCAAAGCCAGCAGCACAGGGGGTTTTGAGGACCTCCAGTAAACAAACCCTGGAACCCACCACCTGATCTGTGCTGAAGTAATTAGCACAAAATCAGTGATCAGATTGATCCAAAACTAAGAGAAGCACTACTCATCTGTTAAGAGATGAGGAACTGCTGCACAGGTTATTAAATAAAGTGTCTGCAGTTATAGAATAGTATGTGGAATTGAAACCATTTCATAAGGCCTTCAACACTGATTCCATAGACATCCATGTCCCTATCACGCTTCAGCTTTGCAGCTTAAAACTTGAAATCCAAGTTCAAGATACCAGAGAGAGAGGTCTGTATTCTGCTGATCAAAGACATATCTGTCAATCTCTTTAATGCTGGGAAGCAGGGGGACCAAAGCTGACTATGTAAGTCAGCTTTTCTGCAAAACATGGGCTGGCAAGCAACCTCCTGGTCAAAAATGAGACTGAAATGGTACAGCCATGCAGCAACAACACGGCCTGATAAACTGCAGCACGGCTGTGTTTCTGCTGCAGAGAAAGATCATTGATGAGAGGTGTCTCAGAAGTCTTGAGCACCGTGTTCACTTCCTGATCCTCCAGCAACCATAGCATTCCTACCTTTGTTTGAGTAACATAGCACGCTTTACACAAAAACTTTAAATAAAACATAACAGAGTACATATTAAGTGATCTACAAGAACAGTCTCAGCAGTTACATTGAAGTGAAGATTGAAAGATTTCTTTAAGTTGGTAGGAAAAAAATGCAGGCCAAAAAGGCAAAAGTGTAAGGTTGAATAAGGTATAACCTGGACTTTGGCTTTCACAATCCCTGTACTACACACCTGGAGACACAGTTGCTGATTAGTAGAAGGACAAAAACTAAGAATAAGCAATTAAGATAAAGTTACGATACTGTTATCTACACAGTAAATGTACTTATAAAACACCAACAGCTATCTCAGAGTAACAGAAAAAAACCCCAGCAATTTTTAAAAAGTATTTCTACCTAAAGAACATTTTTGTTTTCATAATTAAATGATTTCTAGAACACGAAGTACAAAGATAGACAAGGCTGAGTGTATTACGCAAAGATACCACCCCAGTCTCCTAATTTTGACCTTGCCCAAGGTTATTCCTCCTTACCTGTGGTAAAAGAGCAGGGGTTTCTGTCTTTTCTCCCCTTTACCATCTATCTACGTACTACAAATAATTCAAATACCCAGCCTTACACAGGACTTTGAAACTACTTGTTCTTTGACAGTAACTATCTCCTCCATTACAAGATGAGGGCCTTAAGCTGAAACCAACTGCTTGTTGTATGCAACCAGTAATGCAGTAGGGATACAACTGCATGACTGAAAAACAGCTGGTAGAATCCCATTCACACTTTCACCTTCAGAAATTTAATGCCCACTGCTTACTTTCTGAAGTGGCGAGTCTTGTAAAAACAAGATTTTAACACAACTCCACTGGAGTATTCTACACGGCATAACAGTATCTTCAGTGGTAGCACATAAACAGTATACTAACAAGGCTGTGATTTTTCAAGTAAGAAATTGAAAAGGTGTAACAGTAGTGGCCAACAAGATTTTCAGGAGAATATAACAAATCCCTCTATCTCCTGCAACTTTAAAAGTGCAATGGTATTCGTGAAGTCTGGAAGATATATCAATACAACTGCTTTGAAATGCCATTTAATAGCTGACACATTATTGCTATTGCTGTAAATGAGACTTTTTCCCATACAAATATTTTTCATATGTAAATTTTTCTCTGCATGTTTATGTCCATGCTAAAGCTTCAGCTTGCAAAAGCAAGATACTGTTCTCCTGAAACATAAATGCAATTCAAAATTGTTTCCTAAAAGGTAGAAAGCATTATATACAATGGCCAAAGAGAAGTGAGCTTGCTGTGCAACATCTTAAAGTGAATGCTTCCTGTGAAAAGGACTACGTTCACAGAATACCTATAGTCAACAATCTGAGGCAGTTCAAATCCTTTGATTTGTAAAAATCAGACATTCATACAGCTAATTTTGGAAAAGAAATCTATGCCAAGAGAATGCTTTAACAAATTCAGATTTTTACTTTTTTTTCCTATTCTCTCTGAATTAGAATTTTCACTCATCTACCTGTTTACAACAAAAGATGCATAAAGCATATGCACAAAGAATATGCAAAGTGTTTAATACCACCACCCAACTGCTCACCCTGACAGCATCGCTCACACCCAAAGGTCACTTCTCTCTTGACCAGTGTCCTTCCACAGAGTCAAAGAAGGGCCATAAACTGGTGTGTGGAAGGACTCAGATGTGCGTGACTCCCTTTAAAACAAGTTGATTCGTTTGAAACCAAAATTACACTTTAGTTGGTGAATGGCATTTTACTTGACAGTCTTGCTTAATTAACCATTGAGCTTCTCTAAGCACAAAGATTACAGAACTAGTGGTCATTACGCAAATGAAATTATTGCTATAGAAATCTCACAGATGGAACAAGAGCTTTTTTAAAAATGCAAATTTATCATTATTACAAAAAGGCAATACAGAATACCTGTTGCAGTAAACACCAATATATATGGAATATATTATTAAATTATAAGTAAAACTAGTTCAGAGGAATTATGCACTATACAGGGAAAAGAAGATTATATTCCATTATTACTTTTCCAAGATTTTCAAAATCTAGTTTGCCCAACATTTCCACAAATATGACAAGTAGGAACTACTGAAGTTCCTACTCTTTTTAGGACTTGCTTTTAGAAGAACAGGCTCTGCCATTACAGAAATCATTCCAAGTAGAAAAAGTGAAAAGCCTTTAACACCTCTGCTGAACAGTCTAAAACACCATGGTCTTGTAAAGTATTAAGACTCTTGTGCAGAGCTTAAAGTCATAACCTAAGTGGCATTGCAACTGCACAGATGAGTCCTGACAGTCCCAGCTTGGCAGGTGTTGACATTTATAACTTGATTTCTAAGCCTCTTGGTAGAAAAGAAACTGACGAATGTTTCATTCTCCTGTTGCTCTGAAACTGGAAAATACAGTTTCCAAACAGCATAGACCTTTTGCCTTTGCTTACATCATGTAATCACACACAAAAAGTATTTGCCCACACTACTAGCACCCAGCAAAGAAAACGGGACATGATCTTTCACCCCCATTGGGCAACACAAGCAAGCATTCAATGAATTTAAATAAGGACCTACACTGAAAGGAAAAACTTTTTTGCTTGCAATTTTACAAATGTAGCTTTCAGCTTTACAGCACTCATGGACTCCTACAAATGAGAGGAGCATCTCAAGACCTTCAGAATAAATATTTTAACCCCTGTGGAAAAAGAAAAAAAAACCAAAAACCAAAACTCAACAAGACTTCATGAGAAAAAAAAAATACAATTCCTTTCACAAGCCAGAATTTACACTATAAAAGGTACTTTAGTGGAATAAATGATTAAACTTTTAAGTATGAAAACAGTTAAAATGCAGATTTTATGAAAAATATACTTGTGAAGTGCGTTTCTTAAGACTTAGATCAATGAACAAACACTGGTGCCACAGTTAAAATGACATATTGACACTTACATTCATATAGTCATGTGGAAGAGAAATATAATATATTAATGCACATACAAAATACATTTTTGTACCTGCAGACCCTGATCTCAAATATAAGTACGTTAAAAGCTGAGTCAATGAACTCCAGCGCTTTAAGTGATAACTAAGACCTAAACACAAAATTCAGCATATCTCTACAGATATATATTTTTTTATAATATAATATTCATTAAATACTTAGCCTGCTCTACTGAAGCAACATATATCCAAGAAGGTTACATCATTAGCAAGAATTACACCAATCTCTGTTCTTTTTGTACTATGTTACAAGGTCATTTATTGTGCACTTCATTTAGCCCAATAAATTGTAGCTGTGCTGAAATACTTCCTGTGAAAAGCAATTTGAGGGGGGACAATTTTTTCAGCCCCAAACACTTTATGATTCCATGACACACACGTGCTGCCACAGCACACATGGCAGCTGTGACAAGACCCAGAGCACCAAGTGTGAACCTGTGGCAATGAATAATAAAAGTGTCTAGCAAAGGTTTCTGGATATACCCAAGACCACATGCATGCTCCATTTACAGGGGATTCAAGGAGATCCAACAAAACAGCTATACTCATAGAATCGATGTTGGAAAACAACTTAAATCAAGTCAAGTCCAAATGTCAACCCAGCACTGCCACTGTAATCCCTGAATCACTAGGACACATCACCGAGCACTAGGTCCAAACGTTTCGAAAACACTTCCAGGGATCATGATTCCAGTACCTCGCTGGACAACTTATTCCAATGCCTGAACACCCCAACAGTGAATTTTCTTTTTTCTAGAATCTAACTCGTACTTCCAATGTCTTAGCTTGAGGCCATTTCCCTGCATTTCACTGCAGGCACGGTAGAACATACCAGCCTCCACCCCACTATAACCTGCTGTCAGGTAGTTACAGAGAAGGAGAAGAATCATACACATTTATAGAGACATCCTAACCCCTTTACAGAGCATTAAGTGCAGCGGCTCGCTCTGCTTCTCAGTGGAAATGCAGCAGAGACGGAAACAACCACCGGGCAGCGGAACCGTGTCCGTGTGGGGTAGCGGACGGCAGCAGACGCCGCACGGCTCCGTTCATGAGCGCCGATTACACAGCTCGATGGTGTCACTCCGCTGCCCCCCTGCCCCGACGCGCCCAAACCCCCGAGCTGTCCCCACAGCCAGGGACCGGGGCCTGCAGGAGCTCAGCCCCGAGCCAAGGGAGGCGAGCGGACCCGGCCGCCCCGCTCACCATGGTGCCCGCGCCGGCCCCGCCAGCCGCCGCTGCCGCCCGGCTCGGCCCCACTCCCGGCACATAAATCCGCCCGCCC
>VWYP01018328.1:59306-149199 GCA_013400435.1 Pycnonotus jocosus | reverse complement strand
TGCGGCGGAGAGAAAGGGCGGGCGGGGGGCGGCCCGGAAGGGGAGGGCCGGGCAGGGCCGGGCAGGGGCGGCTCCGGCACCGCCCCCTGACCGCCCCCCTTTACCCGGAGCTCAGGGGTGCCGCTGTGGGCCGGGCTCTGGGCAGCTGCGTTCCGGAAGATGGTTCCCGGCCGCGGTAGGGCAGAGCGCGGGGTGCGCTGGCCCTTCCCGGGTGGTGAGTTCTGAGCAGCCTGTGGGGAGCAGAGCCCTTCCGCCACACGAGCAGCCAGGAGGATCAGCCGTGTCCTGGGGCACATCAGGGACAACATCGCCAGCCGGGAGAGGGAGGGGATTGTTCCACTCTGCTCTGCACTGGGGCGGCCTGAGCTCGAGTGCTGGGAGCAGTTTGGGCGCCACAGTATTAGAAAGATACAAAGCCATTAGAGAGCGTCCAGAGGAGGCCTACGAAGATGTCAAAGGGTCTAGAGGAGAAACTATTTAAGAAGTTGCTGAGGTCACTTGGCTAGTTCAGCCTGGAGAAAACCTCATTGTGGTCTACCAACTTCCTCGTGAGTGGAAGGGGAGGGGCAGGCACTGATCTCTCTGTGGTAACCAGTGACAGGACCCAAGGGAATGGCCTGAAATTGTGTCAGGAGAGGTTTAGGTTGGATATCAGGAAAAGGTTCCTCACCCATTGGGTGTTTAGGCACTGGAACAGGCTCCCCAGGGAAGTAGTCACAGCACCAAGCTTGACAGAGTTCAAGAAGCATGTGGACAACACTCTCTCAGGCACACAGGGCTGTCCTGAGTTAGACTCAACTCTTCTGGGTCCCTTCCAGCTCAGAGTATTCTGTGGTTCTGGGACACTTCTCAGTGCTCCTTGGGCCCAAGGAGCAGCTTAGCAGCTGTGCAGGGCCAGGGATGGTCGGAGTGGGGAGGGCCCCAAGGACCTGGGTTTGCTGTGCAGGCATCACAGTCGTGGCCCTTTTACTGGTCTTGCCTGCACTGTGGGTGGTCAGGCAGGAAGGGCTGGATTGAAGCCTCCCAGAGGCCAGACAGGTCCAACCCTGCAGCTGCGCCCACTGTGGTGCTGCCCCAAGCCCGCAGGTGACGCAGCTGTGGCTCCCTTTTGCGAGGCTGCTGTGAGAGTCAAGGCGCCTCGCAGGTGTCAGGTAGTGCTCTCCAAGACTTTTTGCAAGTTCCTGGAATTCTCGTCAGAACATGCACTGCAGGATGGCAGCATTCTCCTTGCCTGGAATCGGATCAGTCCCAGTGGCGTGAAGGCTGGCTGCTGGGATGCATTAATTCCCTCGATTGCCAGTCCTGATAGCCAGCAGGCCCAACAGGTTTGGTGTCAGTTTTTTCTTCAGGAGCTATAAACAATAGAATCACACTGAACATACTGTAAACCCTTTCAAAACAAAGTATCCTCTTATGGCTGAAAACCACTCAGAAATAGATTTATAGATTACACAAAACCAAGGAGACAGCGATGTTATCTAGACTGCCTTAGCATCCAAGGCTGTCCATCAAGGGTCTTGAATATTACTTTGGTGCATTGACAGATCAGCTCATTAATATAAATTTGATTCACCACAGATGCAAGCCCACAATTTTGTTTTAGCCCTAGCTTGGTTTTGGTGCTTGGCTGGTTTTGTATTTTTACAGTAGCTAAAGAAAGATAGGTGATATCTGATACAGTATCATTACAATTGCAAAGGTAGGTGATACCTGAGCTGGTGTGAAGCTTACCAAGTTAACCTTGTCAACATTTTTTTTTTTTTAAACAATTTAACTTAAGCCTAAAAAAGAACCAGACTCATCACTGTGTGTTTACACAGTCTTGACATTTTTGATCCAGCCATAGTGTTGCATTTACTGTGTCATCAACCCATAGCCTAAACAGGGTGAAGTTATATTCACTGAATACCGAGTGGAGAGGAAGGGTTGCTTACTCTTGGCCCCCTTAAAGGGATGGTCTCAGTTTCCTTATGTTCTGAAGACCAATGTGAGCTGCTGACTTTGGCTGTTCATTTGGACTTTTAGCTGCTGACGTCTTGCTGTCCTCCTTTAAAGGACTGATCTTTCAGCAGTGTAATCTTCAGTTTTCTCTCTTCTCAAGTCTAGGGGCTGTAGGTGGGACTGAGGGATCCCTCATCACAGCTATCAATCCATTTGCTGTTTTTGTCTGCAGGATGCTGCTCAGTTCTCTGTGGACTCAAATGCAAGGAACGCCACATTATTGCTGTATAAAAGAATTTCCTGCATTCACCAGAACACTTCAAAATTCTCATATAAAATTATAAGATTATTTTTAAATTTAGCTGTAGCATTTTCCCAATTAAAATGGACTGCAGAAGATTTACTGACCCATAGGGCACAGAATTACAGTGGCAAGCTGCACCAAACAACACTTGTTTTCTCTTTGCTGTGCTGGAATTTTTGTTAATAGAAGTTCAGGATGAGAACTGGCACAGTGAGCTTTAGATGGAGAAAGTGAGATTGAAGCAGAGAGATGCCACTGATCTGCACATTGCCAAAACACCTGGTCCAGCCTGGGTGGCTCAGGCAGGTAAGGTACAGTCCCAGTTTGGCATATATGGCAATATGTGGGATAATCACTGTATAGGCAGCCACCCTTTCATTATCCAGATTCAGAAAGTTGAACTAACAGTAAAAAAGATTGGGTTTTATTCCCTGCTTCAGCTGGTGTAATGGTTTGCCTGACCTCTCCATGTAAGGGGCTACCTCTGCACTGAGACTTTAAACTAAGCAGACTTGAAACAAAAACTGAGCTCTCAGTACAGACAGACAAACTCTGTGTGCATAGAGTAAACTTCTACATGACATAAAATAAATTATCAAATTTCATTATTAATCTCTTTACTTCTTGTTGCCTCAGAAGGTCGTGATCCAACATATATATTTATGGATAGCAGGATGGATACTATCCTGATGGATAGTAAGCACACAAGGATCTCTGGGGCTAGGACCATGTAGTCTAAGTAAAAAACAACTTACACATACTTTACAAGTTAAATTAATATTTAAATCAGTGTCTATTAGTAGCTCCACAGCATCATTATTCTTCACCTCTAAATTGGGAAGACTATTCTATTGCACAAGACTTGGCAATTACTGCTTAGTAACACTAATTATTTTAATCTATTTCCACGTTTTATTTCTAATTAAGTATCATTAGAACAGAGAATATCTTTCATATTCCTTTAATGCTTAATTTAGTAAACATTCCCTTTGGAAAGAGCACAACTGTGGTTTGCATGCTAAATACTTGGAAATGGTGAATGGAAGTTACCTAAAATTCAAAAGCAAGAACTAGCCCTTGACAGACCTTATGGATCTGTTCTTTTAAGGAGGCATTGCATTTTCCACATAAAATGTTACTCTTGGCACTGACCTTTGCTGAACCATATTATGCTAATAGAAAAAAAAAAAAAAAACCAACAAAAAAACCCCCATCTCCTTATTGCTTGGCAAGGTCAGGCACAGAAGCAGGCAGAGAACAAGTAATGTGCTCAGCAGGCTGTGCTGGGGAGCATCACTTGGACTTTCCAGCAGTGCCAGGGCTGACCACCACAGCAGCTGCTGCTGAACACCTGCTCTCCACTGAGGTGCACCAGATAAATGACATCAAAATCTCCTTGTAGGAATGGTTTGGCTTGGTTGTCATATGCAATTCATTTTGGTGGCTGCAGACAGAGCCTGTAGCTGGTGATAGTTAAAAGGGAAGAAGCATCTTGGAACAGTAAGAGAGGGTCTGGTGGAGTCAACACCCACAAGATGATCTTGATCCACTGTCAAGAACTGCTGTCCAAGGTTAAATCATGGTTTTACCAGGCAACTTCTCACAATACCTCAAGGGAAACATTTTCTTTTATACTTCACTATCTTGTTATGCCTCCTGATTAGATTTGCATGGCTTCATTAACTTGGATCTCTGCTTTTGAAGGAGTTTCACATTCATGCTTTCTTCTTCCGCCTCTCACCCTTCCCTACCCCTTAGTGCAATCAGGCACTTTTTCATCAAACTGCTTTCACCAAACCACTAAGTGCATCTCCTGTTATGAAATGAGAGTAAGCTGCCTCTTTGCAGGCATGTTGGTCGTTTGCTTCTTCTAATGGTAGTAACAAAAAAATTCTATCCTTCAGTGGAACAAAATTAGCTAAACCTCTAAGTCCCCAGCAAGGGAGTATCAGCTCTCTCTCTTAATTTATAAAAAATTAGACACTGGGGTTTAATTCAATTACTGAGGTTATTTGTCAAAGGAGCTTCAAATCTGTAATACCTTATGCACACAAGACAAGAATTTGTTCCCGATTGAAGCAATAACCCCCCAAATCAGTCATAAGAACTTTCTTTAACAGTTTTCTGTGGAACTATGATACTTTTTTCAGTCTAGGCTCAAAGCAACAGATAACAATTTCCTCCTTCATTGAGGAAATACGTCCTACATTCTTTAGCCTTGAAATGTAAGGAAAGCTGGAAAGTAATTGTTTAATTAAAACTTGAAGGAATGTGAGAGGATGACTAACTGCATGACTTGGCTCCGATAGCATCACCAAATTACTCTTCAAAGAGAGCCTCCAGCAAGCCTGGGCTCTCATGACATAACAAAGCCAGTGTTTTATTTATAAGGTTGTCGTGGCCTTCCTGTAACAACACATGAAAATGTGCCATTGCTGCTGGGCATACAGCCCGTGTGAACTTGGTAGTGTTTTGGCAAAATACCAGCAAAAACAGTCTCAGTGTGTGAACTAACACCAGTGTGTGACATAAATGCAGTAAGAGGATTTTAAAAACAAAGGCTTATCAAAAAGCTTATCATCCAAGAGGCCACAGCAGATGAATTTGAGGAGGAAGGCAGAGGTGCAAAAAGGCTACAATTCCTTGTTTGTGCAAGAGCCAGGTCTTGGAAAGATGACAGGAGAAATTGCAGTAAAACAGCAGGATAAAAGTCTGACTGAGGAGAGAGATAATTTCAAAATGTCCAGCTTGAGACAGCATTGTGGGCATGACTGATACTGATTTGCCTTAGGAATTTTAATAGTAATTATGTGGTAGTAAATATTTGCAAAGTATCTTGGCATTTTTCAGTGACTGTGACCTTCACCCATTCATCAGCCCATTTATTTGCTAAATCCACCAGCAGTTTTATTTGCTACAGGACACCTGCCCTACAGCCCAACACTGGCATAAATTAACCTTGTAGAACTGTAGGTAGAAATACAAATGTTGCTTGCCAAAAGAGAAGAACTTCTGACCCAGTCTTCAGCTGGGGAAGTTTTAGCCATGTCTGACCAGGACTGTACCTACTGCCCATGCCAGCAGGGTTTCAGTGCTGTCCCTGACAACTACTGCACACAATCAGGCTTTGAAAGACTCCTTGGACTTCTGTTTCTCTGCCAGCTGTGGTGTGGGCAGTCTTTGTCCAGGAACTGAGAGAACAAACCTATTTCAGTAAGCAATGACCAGAATTTGTATTTTTTTGAACTTCTGTATTTAAACTGATAAGAGGTATAAGAAGAAAAAAGAAAAAAGAAAAAAGAAAAAAGAAAAAAAAAAAGAGGAAGAAAAAAAAAGAGTAAAAATTATTCCTGATTGAGATTTTGCATCAAGAAAATAGAAGTTACTCCATAGAATTTAGTGGTATAAACCCCCACAGCTTTGCATATTTGAGGTGCTAAAAATGATTTTTCAGACAATGCTGCCATCTGTATTTTAAAAGAGAGGTTACTCTGAAAAGGGGTGTGTGTGCACGCTAATATGGTGTTACAGGTATTGACCTGATCCTGCTTACTGTGCTGCTTACTAAATTTGGTGAGAGGGGCTATTATTTCTAGAAAAAAACCCACAAGATACTGACAGAGTATTTTCCCTGTATTTTCTTACACATATTTTTTCTTCAGTTAGGCAATTTTATGTCCATGGGTCAATTATTGTACAATATCAATCACCTACAATTGCAATGGACTTCAAGTCATTCCTTGCAGGCACAGCAAGATCTAAAGTGATATGCAAAGCTGCTGGTTTAAGCTATTTATATAACTATTTTAAAAAGATATTCTTAGAGAAAGGACTTCTTAGAGCATACACTTCATTGCTTACTGCTCCTTCTATTCATTGGATGTCTCCTGCATCATAGTTGGTTTTTCTCTGGAAATCATTAAGGCTTCATTATAGCAAGGATACACATCCATTTTTGTAAAGCTCCCAGATGAACATGACACGCTATCTTCCAGAGCCTCTATTTTGATCCTGAAAATTGCAGGCCTCAGGTAATCATCAAACCTGCTAGTTTAAAAACATTACTAAACTCAGTCTTGAATAATCAAAATGCTATAAAACCTATACAAACTGCAGAGCAAACAAGGATACTGGGAAGAAAACAAGTATCTAAAATTCTAGTGATCAAGCAATCATTTTCTTATCCTTTAGGTAATAATTTTAAAAGCTTAAATTTCTCTTAGAGTTTCTGCCTGCATTTTTAAGGACTTTGCCACTTCACATGCTTCAACAGACATGTTAAATTGGAGTGACCAGCATCACCTACTCTTCAGCTGTAGGACATCATAAGGATAAGATAAATGATTGATGGGATAAAAAAGTGGGTGAGAAATGAACATTCTGGCTCATGGTGTTCTGGACTGGTATTATTGCACTAACAGCAATAACAAAAATCCATCTGAATATTTTAAGTTTTCTCTTATTTCTAAGTGTATGTATTCTGGTGAGATTGAATTTAAAACCTGTTCTCCTGAGGATTAAAAAGAAAATCCAGAGAAAATTGCATTCAGTCATAAAATACAATATATTTTTCAGATTTTAGCATAGTGGCTCAGCAGTAATAACACACTTTTCAGAATTTAATATTGATCCTGAAAATCAGCATCCCCAAAGTCAGATAACTGCCCTTTAGGTCCCTCTGTGCACCCATAAACAGTGGCAGCATAGGCAAACCACAACGCTTCACACTGGTTTTGGAGGCAACCAACAGCCTGAACAACACTATCCTGAAATGAAAGCAAATGAAGAGACTTTTTTCAGTTTCTACCTTGTTCTTGAACAGGGAGGGAAAAGAGAGAAGTAAGGCAGAAGTCCCCCAGGTCACTAAATCAGGAAATGGAGCAGCATATTACCACTGATTCATTTGTGGCTTACAGGACAGTCTCCCTCTTGTGCAGGACACAGGCCAGGCTTTGAGAAAACAAGATATAAACCTCAGAGTCTAGATTTCAGCTCTTTAATATTGAACTACCTACATTTTAATACGGTTTAAACCTTAATGGGAAGGATGTCTCCTAGGGTTTCCAGGCTGCTGTGCAGCACTGAAGCCCAGTTATCCTGGGATCTCAGGCTCCTCCAATCAGCATGATCAATGCTAAAAGCCACTGTGCTACCTTGGGCAGTAGAAGAGGGGCAGTGCCACACTGGCAATGCCTGGAACAGGAGCGGGGTGGTGGCAGGGGCACCTGAGTGTGGATGCTGTGAAGCTGGGACTGAGGTGGGGTGGGAAGCAGGGAAAGGTGCTGCTCTCTTTATGCCAGAGGGAAGATCCCCATCCTACCAGCCAGAGTAGTAATCTGTGCTATTTCTGCAGCTTTCTGCACACATCTCATTTATGCAATTAAAGGAGAGAGGATTATTTCCCCTGCTTCTAGCTGTTCATCACCAGATGAAAATACAGCCTGGGGGTCCAGATCTACCCCTCACTGATGCAATTTTATTTTGAAATTAACTCCCTGGGGAGACAAGAGGTCCAAGGCAAGTTCAGGGTGCCATTTCCCAGGGCAACACCATGGAAAGTGCTGAACCTAATCAGAAAGCTACTGTGATGCCCAATTACCTCACAGGTGTTATCTATTAGAAACTTAGTTATATAAAATAACAGCAGAAAAGCTCTGTCAAGGACTTGTCTGAATCACTAGTGATCCTTCACTGCATTTGCAAGACCACTGACAAATTCAAAGCAAAGCTCATTGCACAGTCTTGATTCACAACAAACACTGGGTTGGTGCTGCTATGAAGTTACATCATCCAAAGCAAAACGATGGAATTTAACCCCTCAGCTGACAGTACCTACTCCAGATATTCAGCCAAATTTGGAAAGTTACATCTGAAAGCAAATATAAAGGTAAATACACAATTTTTTCACCAATACTCATCTTCTTTCTTTCAATCTTAGTAAATAATTGAGTGGACAAATAACATGAGTGTTTCAAAAGTCAGTACAAATGAAATGAACTGTCACCATAGAAAGTATTAATATATTTCATCATAAAACCAGATTGACTCTTTTGCAATTTTGACTGAAGTGATGATTTTAAAAAAAAGTATTAAAAAAAATTTCCTTCAGCATTTCGCTAGAGAACTATCAGCAGCTGCAGGCTGGTCGTTTTCCAAGCAGCACTGTGTGCACATAGGTTGAAGAGAAGTTCAGCATTTATGTCACAGGTACTCTTACAGAACAGCTCTTGCACACTAAACAGAACAGTGTCTACTTACCAGAGCTCTGAAGTTTTCTTTTGCTTATTTTTTCTGCCAGAGAGCAGAGACTGGGGATGCAAACTGGCCCCTATACTGTCACCAGCCCTCTGGATGCCATAATTTGGAGTCCTCACCTTAAGGCTCTTTGGCCACCAGCCTGCACTTCCTCAGTGTATTGGCAGGACCTCACAAAGCAAATATATATATATATGGCAATGGGAACAATGGTGAAATATTGTGAGGTTTTGACAACCATTCCTTCATTCAGTATTATACACTCCTTCAGAAAATACCTCAGAACAAATTAACATACATGTATTTTTAAATCAGTCATACTGTTGTGGGAATAAAAAGTCCTAAGAAACAAGTCAGATTCATAAATGAAAATGTATTTCACCTTTATACATGCTATACAGGTCATGCAAATACAGAAATCTACAGGTTATACAATGACACCATAATAAAATAGGACATTTGCCAAACACAATGTATTACAGCAAAACAAGCTGTTTCTGTTTGTTTATTATTTAGGAAATAGATGAAGGACTAATTTGGAAGACACAGTACCATGCTACAGCTTACTGCACAGTCAAAAGAAAGTATTTCTTTGAAGTACACTAACATAAATAGAGCTGGGTTGTTGTAGGTATGATTTTAGGCATTGCACATCATGTCACTGGTTACTTTCCCACTGACTTTTAAGAGCACAAGAATGGTGCTACACTGAGGTCAATCTACGCTGTGAACTTTTATACATGGAAAAAACCAAAAAAAAAGCAAAACATCCCCTCCCCCAGGTTTTCATGTATTTTGTGTTAGTGTCCAAAGAGAGTTATATTTATAATTTATTCTTATAAGAGACTGGACAAAATGTCCTCAAAGCAATACCTGATCTAGCATGAAGGTTCACCAACAGAAATAATGTTATCACTGTATGGCACATGATGTCCCAACCTTGTACATCCTGATGTGGACTGTTCCATACAGATGTTTACAGAACATTAAGGGCCCCCAGTGCTCCTGGCATGCATTTTGGCCTTTGTCTTTCCGACACTCACATATTGTTTTGCTGCTGACCAAATCCCATTTTGTTGAGCTTACAGGAAGACAAAATACTTCTCTGTGTGATAGAAAGCCTGCTGGTATCAATCAAGTGTCTGCATATTCAAAGGTTAATGTGTCACTTTCCTGATCACTCACTTGGATCTACTACAGCTATACTACATATATATTAAGGGCTTACACTTGGCATTTTGCCTACTTTGCTTACAAGTGTTACACAAATATAATTTTAAACACAGTTGAGAGCTGCTCCCAGACTAATTAATATTAACCGGTAAGTGCCACTAGTGACTAAAAGTGTCAACAATCATAAAGGGATAGTTCCCACACTCCACAGTCAATAAGAAGGCTCTTTTAATTCCAGCAGCTATATGTTTTTCAAGCCTCTTCAGCTAGTTTTGAATTACACACCTCATAAAAGTTGCCAATAGCTCCTTATTAAAGACAAAAAAAGATAGGCACAAAACTAAAGTACAGTATATTATTTTGTTTCAATGCACTGTGGGCAAAACCCCATCATTATTTACAAGAAAAAGATGTCTAAATGGATGTGTGATCAAGCTTAGGAAAGAATTATTTAAAAATAAAATGCACAGGTAAAAATCACAGTGAAGTGTTGAGATGAATTTTAAATTAAAGAAGAAATAAGTGCTTTATTAGCAGCTAAAGCTGAAATTCTAATGCACGCTCTGTCTTCCCTGAAACATCAAGGCTCTAGATCATTGGTTTCTACCAAAAGCAGCCAGTTATTCAACAAATTCCCTGGGAAGACAAGTTATATTCAGCTCTGATTATTTGAAATCCAGTGTTCAAGGACTGCAGAAGCTTTTTCAAGTGACAAGCTCATATTTTACTGCCAGTAGCATCACAGGGATCTATATCCTCCAGAAATTGTTACTTCTGTCAATTAAAAAGAGAGAGAAGAAAATCAAGTCAGCTACATAAGTTAGATGACCTCAGTTTTGTAATTTAGAGAATCTACTCTTCCAAAAAAACTGGCTCTGGCTTTGGACTTTGGAACTGTCACTGAAGCCTACTATGGGTTTTTACTACGCTGGCTGTTCAGGGTATGTAATTCTACACTGCAAGTTTTACAGCAGCAGAAAAGAGCAGCAGCAATAAATACCATGGCCTAGACTGGCCCCACTTTTAATTGTTTTCTTCATGCAAATAAGACCCCAAGATATACAGGAAAGGTACTGTATTAATGAAGAAATTCTGGATGCCTAAACAAAATGTTTCCATTTACCAGATACTTGTGGTTGCTATGATACAGTCTGCATATGATGTCAATTTACAGGCAGCTGCAAATCTCAAAGATTATGTTGAATTTAAATACATAGGAGAACAACTTTCTTTCTCTCTCCACACTGCTGTGTACAACTGCTGCAATATTCTGGGAAGCTAGTAAGTAATCACAGCAATTTATCATGCCTAAGATGTTTATTACAATACTGTACCTGTATCTGTTCTGCTGTCAACAGATAGAATTAAGTGTATTTTCCTGGCCCGGGCTGTTAAATCCCTCAATCAAGTTTTTGTTACAGTCATCTAGACTAAGGGTATCACTGGACATCTTGGAGTAGGTAGCTTGGCCTGTGAAATCCAAGAGGTCTTCAAGAGCCTTGGCATTACTCATCCCATTTTGGTCCAGAGAAACACCTGGCATGAGTTCGTTCATAGGTGAATATTCAGGGATAGAGATAAGTTCTTCTTTTGAAACCGGGCTATACGAAAGATAAAGGAAGAAAGACAAAGAATAAGAGGTGAATAACTTTTCATTAAGCAACAATCAAATTAAACATCTGAAGTGCAGAAACTACCACTCATCTTAAGGCAGCTGCAGCAAGTTTTTACCTAGAGAATGTCCAAAGAAAAAAGATACTGCCCTGCTCAGGATGGAAGGTCATACCTAATCTATATCCCTTAATGATTAAGGTTTGTGGTAGCTGTGTGACATCAGCACTCATCTCCTAAACCCACATGCCTGACAGTTTACTGAACTGAGTTTACTGATCATTATTTCAGTCCCTGCACCATTCCTTTACCTAAATGTTTATTGCATTATTCACGTTACTGTCCTGATCCTGTAAACACTTACTTTTGCACATACATTTCAAAACTTAAATAAAAAGTTATTTCTTGAGATCTGATGACATACTTCAGACACAGAAATCCCATAATTAAACTTTGGAAATGCTACAACCAGCTGCTTTACTGAGACTAGCAAGGCTAGTGCATTTTAGTTTGGAGAAGAAAAGGCTTTCACAGACAACTATCATGCATGAAATCCTCCAAAATATAAGGAGTGTCCAATGCCACAAAAAACTGGGTTTAAGAGGGATCAAAGAACATAATCTACCCAGTGAGACTGTACAGACTGCTTCCAGGTGACGTCCTAGATACAAAAATCAGCTGGTTAAATAAAGAATGGGATAAACTCATGGACAACACATCAACCAGTGGCCACTTAAAAGGCCAAGGCAGAATTGCACCCTCAATATCCCTAAGGCTCCACTGCAGTGATCTTGGATTGTAGGAAGTGGTAGGCTCAGGTGCTCTCCCTCACTGTTTTTGTTCTTATTGATACTTTCTGAGACCCAATAATGGGCTACAGAGTCTTCTGGTCAGTCCCAGCAGGGCATTTTCTATATATTTATGCATATTTCCTGGAAATAGTGAGACAGTATGAGAGGTTCAACTGGCTTACTGATTAAGGGAGAACAGTATAAAAATTCCATGTTTAAAACTCAGACCTAGCTTTGACTTAGCAGCCTTAAATTAACTGCCTATATATATATAAAAATATGTAAATTTTTAAAAAGTTAAATTAAAAATCCTTTTTTTTCTGCATGTCCTTCTATCAAATTGTGAGAGTATTTAAAAATTTAAAATCACAAAATTATTTCCATAACTTTCCATACATTTCTACTTGTTGAACACTTAAAACTCTAAATCCATTATTTTCTTTATTCTGTTTGTATGGAGGCAGAAATGCTCATACATCACAGCTATGCAGCCAAATTAAAAAAGGGTAACATCAGAACATTATGTACTGTAGCTGCTTTCACAGAACTGTCTGAAAGGTTTGGGCAAACTTGCATGGAATCCATAAGGATGGACTGTGAAAGGATTTCAGAGTTCCCTCCCCCAAATATGTGAGAGTGAGATGAGGTTCTGTGGCTCTTGTGTCAAACACCCAGGAGCATCCTGGTAGGAGCAGAACACACCCAGTGCACCTTGTGGGGATGTGAGAAGGAGAGTGGTGAAGTATTAACAAACAAAACCCCAAATCCTGTGTCTCATATGAATTCCACAACCCTGTTGATAGATCCAGTCTGTACCTCACATCCATGGACTGAACCTCATCTGTTGAATCTTCCATGCTATTAGATTTCCCATCAACAGCTTCCAGTTGAATTAGTCCTGAAACTGACTTCAGTCCATTAGCAACTACATCTTGGGAAGGGATTACAGAAGCAGCACTTTCTAAGCTTGTATTTTTCAGGCAGGTTGCCAATCCATTGATCTCTATAAAAAAAAGTTAGAAATTATGACAGTAGAAACTTTGTTATTTAAATAGTTTTAAGTTACAGATTGAATAGAAAGGAATACTGACAATGCAGTAGACTCAGTTTAATCCATGACACATCATACTATTCCTCTATTTCACTCCAAAACTTCTCTTTATGCTGTATCTTTTAAGTTTGAGGAAACAAGAATGTTTTATCTTTTATGTCATGTACTAAAAACCTTAGCTAGCAGAAGTAAACAAAATATAGATATGTCAGATATGTATATTTTATTTAATAATCCTTTAAATACATAGGCTTTTTTAATTAAGTCAAATGTAAGATTTACAGTCATACTATAAAAAGCTTGGTTGTGTGCAAAACCTTTCTACCTACAAAATTTGGAGGGAGGTTGCAGCAATCAAACATATTGGCAGATTAGAACTTTCCATTAACAAAAATGCTACATCAGGTACTAAAATGGAGGAGAAACTTTATTCTGCTCTTGCTTAAGTGGCAAAGCAAAGCTGGCTCCAGTTTCTAACATTTGTCACTGATGCAAATGTAGCTGTTCTTTCTGAGATAAAAGCAAAGAATTTATGATAATACACAGTGCTCTGCCTCAGATCAAAAAAAATCTGAAGAGATTCAACTGTGAAAATAGGTAAAAAAATATATCAATTTTTACCTGGTTGGTTGAGAACAAGGGCCTTTGGTTGCTTTTCCACATTCAAAGTTGATGGGATCTCCAGTTTTGGCTCTTCCTTCTGAAACCAAGTAATGACTCAGCTGCATTAGAGGGAGGACTGTAACCTTCATGGAACCAATTGGACTCAAAACTCATGAGACTGCCCAGGGCCACAGGGTGACAAAGCCACCAACAGCAAGACAGGACTTTTTTTTTCCCTTTTTAGTTAGGCATAGCATTTTTTTTTTTAATTAAAAAAGAAAGCATTCTCTGAGAGTAATTGAACAAACAGTTTCCTTAGTAGATTAGAAATGAAAATCTGACTGTCACTTCTTAGCTGCACACAACTGCCTTCTTTCCAATCCCACATTCCTGACAGGTGTAACAAAGAGAGCTCAGTAACTAATTCACTGGCTGGTACAAAGCAGGAAGACATCAACAGCGACACACTTTACAGCTCCAGCATGCAGGAATGGGCTGTTGCCCCTTGCTAGGTAGTGAGGGGGACAATTATCCTACCTGCAAAGGCTTCATTAAAAGCTGTGTCTCAGTAGCAGTGACTGTGACACAGCAACAGTCACTCTCAGTTTGAAATGCATCTAAAATTTGTGTCTAGAGTGTACCTAAGTACATTTACTAACATGGAACTACCCCAGAATTTAACCTCCACATATGATAAAAAAACAAAACAATCCTGCAACCACATACTGTTTCATACCTTTACTTCGGGGGTTTCACTCTTCCTTGTTCTCTTCATTATTTCATCTATTCTCTATAAATCAAAATAAATTTGAGGATGAGATGGCAGACAGAATATGTAACACAAGAGACAGGGGAAAAAAAGACAAAGAACTTTTTCTTTACTGTCATGACATCATCTCTGCCTGTCTTGGAAAAGGGAGAACAAATAAGAAAAATAAAGAAAATTCAAGAAAGAAAACATCTTGCAACTGGCTTAAACCTATCAGATCTTACAGAACGTGACTTTCTCAGCAGATGCACTTCAGAAACATGTATTTTTAATACCAGGTGTTTGCAGCTATGGGTTATGCTCAGTCCTGGAATATGACATCTGTTTAAAAGCAACAGTGGTTATTTTAATCTGTTTGCTTTTCCAACCATTTCCAAGCACTTCCTTTAAAAATAGTTAGCCTTTTTGGGATAGAAGAGCAAAATGAAATATCTGAAGTCCTTCTTGCTGGAAATGTGTAAGGATATTCCTAAAATACTTTTATTTTCCTTCTTTCTTCATGAAAAAGAAAATTATTTGAAATGTAAAACACTTTTGTTTGAGTCTAATCTGGAACTGCAACATGCCTCCAGTTCAGTGGTAGACAGTTTAAAACATATTGGAATAACATACATGGACAGATGACCTTTTGTAACCAGACAGGGGTTCTGCAGCTGTTCTCTTTCCTGTCACACAGCTGTAAACAAAGCTAATTTATGCAGCTCCAGCCATTTCTGTGTGCAGCAGTGGCCAGACAATCCTGCTCCTTTGCATAATGCAACCAGAGACAGCCAGGTAGGGGAAAAGCTGTTTGTTAATCAGAAACTTTCTCAATTAATGACACAGAGCTTTTGTGGAGTAAGTTTTAAACAAAGTCACTCATGTTTCTCAGTAGTTAGTGATGTCCTGGGTTGGGAAGCAATTGACATTTGCTTTGGCATGCCATTCCTTGTCTGTCTCAGGCATTTAACCTTTCAGGTAGAGGCTGGCTCTGTGTTTGCTCAGTGCCTAGTAGAAAGTAATTTGCCTCAGGCAATTCCATTTTGTTACAAATCTCGATGTCCATGTTCCCCTAACAGGCAAGTAACAAATACTAAATTTGGCATAATAACCTGTAATTCCTCCAGATTATTTTTAGTAGATACTACTGGGTGCCTCCTGGGTTATGTATTTAAACAAGAAATAATTATCCTGAGATGCAAATACCCACCTTCTTCCGCTCCAGCCTTTCTTGCTCAATTTGCTGCATGATTTGTTCCCTTTCAAGACGAAGTTGTTCAGCTGCCTCACGGGCTTTGACTTCTGCTTCTTCCCTCTAATCAAAATGTGCCAAATATGTTACAGCCATTATTTATTTCAGGCAGCAAATATTAAGTTGTTGGTTTGGGTTTTTTTATATGTATAAAAATTCCTTATTTCTGTTTGAGATTATACCTGTTTCTCAAGTTTGGCTTGGAGCTCTTTCTCTTGCTTTTCCTTTAGCATTTGTTCTTCCTCAGCTCTTCTCCTGGCTTCCTCTTCTGCCCTTTTTCTAGCTGCCTCTTCTTCACGTTTTCTTTCCTCCTCCTTCTTACGAGCTTCTTCTTCTAGACGAAGTCTTTCTTCTTCTGCCTTTCTTTTCTGCTCTTCTCTCTCAAGCCTGCAAAAAATGTAACAGAAGTTTTAAAAGGCTTCATCTTGTTTAGCATGAATTCTATTGTAACTGATAACACATGCATCAGCACACATTTTCATGAAAGATGCCAGGATATAGAGAAGACATTGAGCACATGCTCAGAATTCCGGTTGCTATCAAGCTTTTACTCCAGTCTTAATGCCTAAAATATTTCACAGAAGTTATAATTTCCATTGAAGAAAACATGTGTGATCAAAGAAAACATTTCTGTTCTAATTTCAGTTAAGAGTGTCAATAATAAAATTAAGTTTCAAGAACAAAGACAATCCTCTTCCCCTGTATTTGACCTCCAGAATGCTGGTATCTATGAACAAGCAAGTTCTTTTATCCTTTGCTTCACCTGAAGATAAACAGATTGGATAAGCAGCAGCAAATTCCACAAAAGACAGTGGAACCCTGGAAGGAGTGGGTCTAAATTCCACCTGTGTTGTTCCCCAGCCCATTGAGGGACATCAAGCTCCTTAAGAATTGTTTTGTAGGTGATCATTCTGATCATTCTATCAGGGCCAAAATGGCTGGAGCTGGTCACTCCACTCCCACTCCATCCATTGTGTTTTTAATAAGAAAACCCAAAGCGGAATCTAGACATGCAGAATTAGTGATTTCCTACTAGGGTTTGAAGGAAGTGCATGGTTTGCTGACACTGCAACTGGCATCCCATGTGGAGAACCACCTTAAAGCCTGTTCCCAGAACAGAGCCAGAACTTCATTGCTCAGACACAGCAAATTTTATTCTGCCCACACTCAGAGCCCTCAATGCCTGCAGCAGAGTTGGGCAGGAAGATGAACTTCAGGTTAATTATGAATGATTCAAGCTTTGCCATTTAATGCATATCCTACTGCTGCAAGACTGTTTCTGCTACGTGATCTTGCTCATTTAAAGCCACCTCAAATATTGTTTTACAATGTAAAATACTTCAGGTATGTCCAGACTGCAGTGTGCACTATGCTTCAGCATGGATATGTGCTTGAAGTATTTGGAAAAGTAATATTTTATTCAGGGTTCCTGAAGAGCCCAAATTATTATTTTCTAACTTCACTAATCATAGAGACTGCAAAAGAGAAATAATGAAATACGAGTCTGAAATGAAATAAATTAACAAATGCATGTAAGCTCCCATTTGATTCCAAAGCTAGCACAGTTTCAAGCATCTTCAGTGATACAGGTTAAATTATTAGGTAATAACTTTCACAGAGCAATAGAGAGACCTTTCTCGTTCTTCTCTTTCCTGTCTCTCCCTTTCCTCTTGTTCTTTTTGCAAGCGGGCCTGTCGTCTTTTTTCAGCTAGAATTTTTGCAGCTTCTTCTGCATCACTTGTTCCTGCTGTGATCTTCCCTAGGAGAAGACAACCAAAGGTGGAAAGTCAGACATGGAACAAAGAGAGTGCCCAGCAATTCCAGGTTCGTAGAGAGGCTGAAATGGGCCTGGTTCAGAGTGATAAGACACCTTTTTAAAAGCACAATTCAGCATTTTCGGCAGAAAGATGATGGAACAGAGATAAGGGCATCCCTGGATATCAGCATCTTCACATCCTCATTTACAAATGCTTTTGGTACATTAGTGAAAACTGTGTATTCACAGGTTCCAGTATGTATCTTTACACATTCTCATAAGCCTGTGACTGAGCAGATTCATGAAAAGAACGGCTCATCACTGTTTAAAAGTCTCAGGGACCATGGTATCTCACACTACCCTCTTGCAGTAAGGCTCACCTTCACTGTTCTCAGCCTTTCCAGCAGAAGGCACCTGCTTCTCAGGAGCCACCTGGCCCACGTCATCACCACGTGCTCCCGGGGACTTCAGGTGACTGACATTTTCTTTCTCTTTATCTGCTTTCTTTTTAGGTGTTTCCTGGCTGAGACTGGAAGTGGCACGATGCTTCACAGGAGAAGCTGGATATTGTTTGGTGTTTTTAGGAGACTGAGGATAAGTCTTTGCAACTGTCCTGATGAGGGAAAACAACAAACAAGGCCAGATGTTACACAGCTTGGAATCAAACTTCATCTTCACATTTCTCATTCTTTCTTGTCTCTGGCTACAGAGGAGTATCAGCTGTTTTGCAGAATATTGAAAAGAACCACCTGGATGCAATCAGAACTTAAAATGCATGGAACTGATGTGGAAGTGCACACAATTACAGAAAATTCTCATTAAAATAAACCAATAACACTGTCTAAGATCTAGGTGAGAGACAGGAAATTGTGGACTACCTAAACCAACGATTTTAGTAATGACCACTTGAAAATAATTCCATCAACTTTACTGTTTCTACAGTCCTTCTCAACATGAAAACCAAAGCTATGGCTGCTCTCTGTCTGTAGAAATTATAATGAGCTACCATGTGCTGCTTTCAGCTGAATACCGCCTTGCCAAACATGGTCTTTTTCTAATAATATGTGATTTTTCAAAAAAGCACCACATACCAGTATATACTGGTAAGTATGGCTGGGAACTACAGAAAGAGACAGAGCTAATCAAACCATTATACTGTCAGCAACACTGAGTTAGTGCTTTTTTCAGCACCAACACAACAGACTCCAGACTCCAAACTCAGCCCCTGCAGCCTTTCACAAGCTGCACTTGTGGTGAAGGTGATGCACAGCAGCAATGCAGCCTACTGCTCATCTGGCTGTTGCACACTTCAGGTGAAGTGACAAGCCTGAAGTCAGTTCTGGGAAAATGGAAGGGTAAAGATACCTGACAGTCACTGAAAATAGGTGCACATAAAGAAAACAGATTACCAGGAAACATAAAACTACACACAAACACCATTCATTATTTATGTAACACCAGAAACAAGCACTTGTAATGTTAAGAAAGGCTGGGATGTGTGAGTAAGCAGTATAAGAATAAAGAGATTACCATCTTAAAATAATGATTTATGTGAGTCTCATTAGAATAAGTAATCTTACATTGAAGTGAACATCACACATTTACTTCTAACCTTCTTCCTAGATATGCAGTTATGATATAAATGTATTATCCCTTATCAGTTTTTTCATCTACACAATATATAGAGTTTCATATACTATAGCAAGCTTTCTGGACTATACACTCATTCTGGCAGACCACAAGCATGAAAAACGTGAACAACAGCTGAAAATTATCGGACTGGAGTGGAAAGTTTTGTACTATAGTATTGTATGGTCAGAAACTATGATAATCAGAACATCATTTGCATTACAGAGCCAACAATAAAAATAAGACATCTTTCAACTCTTCCCCAAACTCATGAATTCTGTAGAAAAAAGGGTTCTTTTCTACCATATTAGAATGCATTTGAAAGAGGTTGAGACATTAGAATACATGGAGCTCACTCAGAGCTGCCTGGTTTGTGGGGAGGAAAACACTGCAGAGTTTGCATTGCACCATCCCTACTTTCTTACTCCCACTGAAGAACCACCACAGACTCCAAAAGCCCTCAGGCTGCAAGAACAGTAGCACCCAACTAAATGTGAAGTTCACCTCAGGTACCCCCTGCCTGCAGGCCCAGGAGCTCCCTGTCAGCTCAGGTCCTCGCCCTTGGTCCTTGGCTGAGCTCAGCTGTAGGTGAGCCTGTTCTTCTTGGCTTCCTAACCTGCTGATCCTGACATGATGTCCTGGCTTGTCCTTGGACTTGCCTCAGTAAGGCCTTTGTCAGCTGTCACTGGGCTCTTGGTTGACTCTGGTCACTTCCTTTGCCTGCTATGGGGTGGGCTGCTGTGGGCAAGGTCCCTATCCTTGTCTGTCCTGCTGTTGAATGACAGAAGCAGGCTTTGGAAAATGTGAAGAGACAAGCCTGATTCCAGTTCTTGAAAAAAACAGCAATGGGAGAAGCCAATGAGTTTGGTTGTGTTGACCAAATCTGGTTTTAGCATTCTCTTTAGATTCCTCTTTAGGACACAGATGGATTTCCAGGTCATTCTGAAAGCAAAGGGAGATTTCAAGGAACCACCTACACGTGTACATCTCACATGTGCCTCATCATTGCAGTCATTTCCAACTGCATTTCATAAAAATATAATTGGTAAATAAAGAGAAAACATTTTCACATGTTTTTCTGCAGCACAGAGGGTGCTTCTTGCTAATTAGACACTTCTTCAAAGCAGAATCCCTTCTCACTGTCTTTGGTTCACATTTCCAACTTTACCACACATTCCTTGCAATGCTTTTGATTTAACTTGTTGTGACAGAAGGAGCAAAACCAGGTTAATAACTAAGGCTGAGTCATTCTCACTGTTATTACAGAAGTAATTTTTCTCTAATAAAGACATGACAGTCAAAGAGGTCGGTAGGAAGGAGTCTAGTCATAAGAGCCACACATCTTGCACAGCATAGGCATTAGAGCAGACTGGCTGTACAACTCAGCTGGTGGATTAGAAACATGTGCTGAATGTACTATTTAGGTACTGCGTCTTTTTTTTTTACCAAATCTGCTACAGGCTCTTAGACCAGAACAACAAGGAAATAGTAGAGTTTCACTCAAAGTAGATAAAAGTGAGAAAAATAGAAAAGACTGATTACTGCAAGGATGAGAATACTGCAGTGTGTGGAGTGCAAAGCTCAGAAAGTCCATTAGGAAGAAGAATATTTTTTCAGAATTTTTATATCATTTACTGGATGCCAGTAGAAAGTATTAAATCAATACTGTTTTCCTCCTTGTATTTAAAACATACTCTCAACTTAGCATCTTTAACATTCCTTGACATGGGCAGAATTATTACTGGAAAAAGCACTCCTTCTAAATAGTATTTAAATTATGCTGCTTTACACCAGAAAGAGCCAAACTTGATTGAGAAGGCAGAAAAATGGAATTATTAAGAAAAAAAAATTATAATCACTTGTATAGGAGCCTGTTTAGGTTTAAACTATGATAAGAAACTGGGAAACAGAATTATGCCTGATAAGTATTAGAGAATCAAGATGACAAATCACTACAATCCAAGAAGTGGTAGCATGTCAGTTGTCAGACAGCTTATTCATTCTCAGTAACTGGATTTTACAGGGGAATACAGAAGCACCTTCCTCTCTCCAAGAAGACAGTTTTCTCACCTAACTGCCCTGAGCTGGCATGGGGGCAGCAGCATGAAAGAAGCTGCCCCCTTACATGCACTGCTAGAACATCTATCAGGTGTGAGGATCCACTGATTCTTAATTGCAAAAAAAGGATAGTCCATCCTGCAGAACGGTATCTCAGGAAGAGCATATGAGAGGTTCTGAGCTTCCTTTTGCTAAGCAGAGAAAATAAAGCACATGTAGCACAGAAATCAGAGTTAACATCCAGCTGTGGTCATAAACAGCAGGGTAGAGAGCAGCATGCTCTCCTGAAAAGTCAGCTATGTGGCAGTGACTGGTTACAGCTGTTCACAAGGCTGACTGTAAATCAGAAATATTCAGCAATGCCAGAGCTGCATTATTTTTTCCCTCTTTCTCCTCATTAATTCAACAAAAACTCTGCTAAAACCACACCAAGGACCTGCATGTTCTCAAGCCTGCTTTCTGACATTGCTCTGATCACAAGCTATTTTTGGGGTTCTGCCATTTTTGCTATATCTGTGACACTTTCTCAAAAGCAGTTTTCTTTCACCCTTGGTTTTGATCTTTTGTAGCCAATAACAAGTTAATTTCTCTTTTACACTTCTTAAAAGAGAAGAAAGTCAGCATAGGTCTGTAGATTAGTTTTTTGAATAGCTGCATTATTACAGATGTTTCAAAATCTTGAACTGGCCCATTATCTAGGTAACTGCTGAAAAATCCCTCAAAATACTGTGATCCAACATTCTACCCATTGTTTTTATCCTTCCAAGTCAGAACAAAAACCAACAGTAGTAAATGTAGCACATATGAAATAAAATTTAAACTAAGTCATTGCAGGACATAGAAGCTATTTCTGTGGGGAATCCATCACATGCAGACACCTTTCCAATAACTCCTTTTTAAATATTTTACAATTTTGGGGGTCACTTTTTTGTACTAGTCTATGTTCATATTCCATCAGTATCCTGCAATTTGACTGAGCATGCACATTTCTGACACCAACAGTTTCCCCTAGGCTACAAGAGGCCGTCACCCAACAGAACCACCAGGAGGAGTTCAGTTAGTGAAACCATGAGCAAAGGACAATGACCAGCTTGGGATCTGGGAAGGAAACATGAACCACCACCCATCAGCAGCACCACTCATCAGTGACCTTTCCCTTGCCCCTTTCTCCCTCTCTCATGAGGTTATGCTTTGGCAAAAGAATGTGACACAGAGGCTTGTCAGAGCTTTCGATTTTTATTCACTGGCTTATGCTATGGTTCATCTGAAGACACTTAAAACTAAATCCTACTTCCTTGACTCAATCAGGTGCCATTGATTAATTTAGGGACTAATTGCTCAAAGACATGTGAAGGACACAGGCTTTATTGCCTTCCTGATCTATAAGAAAGCACACTTACCTATTCCCTGAGGGATACTGCAAGAATAAACCGATTAATGTATAGATCTTTGAGGATGAAGCATAAAACAAAAAAATTACCCAAAGTCCTATCCTGCTATTATTGATCTTGTGAAAGATCTGAAGAAAAGGAGCACTTTACATCATCAGTATCCAATAGTAATTGAAAAAAATTAAAGACAATTTCTCAATTGTTCACACTCTCTAATCCATTTCATTTTTGTCAGCTGATCCACATTAAGAATCAATATAATAGTTTTGGATTTCTTTCTATGACATTTCTTGATATATTAATTCTTCTAAATAACATCAAATTTTGAATTCCTTCCCTGCTTTTAATTGTTGTTCAGCATTTTTTTTTCCTTTTTCTCCTTTTTATGTATCTATATCTGTTCACTTGTCTCAGATGTTATGTTTTTGGGCTGACCTTTATTGCTTTCTCAGTAAAATTTGCCCATTCAAAACATTAGCATTTTATTTATGTAACTACTGCAACTCTCTTCTGCCAATAATCACTGTGTCTCTTTAGGCTGAAGTTTTATTGTCTTGTTTGATCCTGTTTCAGTTACTTTACCATGATAAAAGGAGCTTTTTATTTAATAAATAATGAAATAATATATTAAGAAGACAAGCACTGCCACTCGGAAACCAAGATGACAACTGTGAAGAACGAGTAACTAGAATAATACCAAGAAAACCTGAATGCCAAATCACACATTTCTAAGAAAAGAAATGCATACAGCTAATTGTCATGTAAATCACTGGCCATACTTAATTCTTTCCTCAACAGCTTTAGAGGAGGCTAAGGTGCTGTGCAGGATCACTAACTACTAATGCTGTATTCTTGTTTCTTCCAAGGTATTTTTTCAGTCATATAGTGAGCTGGAAGGAGAAAGATTAAATCTGTTAAAGATTGTTAGGTTTGCAAGGAGAATGAGTATTTATATACATATTTAGTCAGACTAAGATTATACTTAAATGTCAGATAATGACCTTGCGGGTCAGTGGATTTAAATATGAGCAGTAAGGCTTTTGGAAGCTTCCTTTAGATTGTATAATCTTGTCTCCTCAATGAAAACTAACAGTGGAATTTGAGTTGTATGAAAAATGCATATTATATTATCGCTATTATAATCTATATCTAATAATATATTATGGTCATTAGGGCAGTTTTTTATTTTAGAATTATGAGTTTTGAAAGTGCTGAAGCAGAACTCTCTTTCTGCAATCAGTAATAAACATGGATTTAAACTCTATTTACTGTATCTCTCACAAGGTCAGGAAGAATGGTGCTCTAATTGCTCAGTAATACACTTCTAGCCACAGTCAGAATCAGAGTCCCTTGAGAAAGAGAAGGAGAGGGGAAAAAAGGGATCGCTACTGTGGCTCACAATCACAGAGAAACCCACCAGGCTTCTTAATTCCTTCAAGCAGCATCTGTTTCTTCTTCTGAAAACAGTATTCCTTATAGGCACAAAAACACCTTACTGTACAAAGGTTATCATAATTTACACCTCTGGAAACAAAAATCTCCATAATTTCCTAATTTTTTATGGAAATTAGTGCTATAGATTAAGACACAGCATACACGAAGCACTAAAGAGCTGTCTCCCAAGAACTTTTTCTTTTAACCAATGGTCATTTTTCTGATGATCTACACTAACCAGAAAGAAGGACTTAACTCTCAGCTAATTCATTTGCCACCAGTCATTTTGTTTCACTAAATGTGTCTCATGGTGTGTCTCATACTGGCTGAACAAACTGAAAAATGCATTCTGAGCAGGAAGTATCAGTACTTGCAGAATAATATACAGCTTAAGAGCTCAAACTTTTTTTTTTTTAAATTTTACATTGCACAGTGCCACTAGACAATGATCTGCTGAAAAATTGTAATAAGAAAGCTGATTGCCATTAACATTGCATTTCATTCAATTTTTCACAAAATGGATGTAGTGCATACCACAGAGTCTGATGACATTACATATATAATGTTGGAAGTTTGAGAATTTGTAGCCTGATAATACAAACAAAGAATTGCAGTGTCCCAGTTACGTGCAAGAGGATGCTGAGAGTCAGATGGTTTCCTTATGTTGTCTAACATCAGATTCACACACAAAATCATCCCCCACTAAAGGGCTATGCCCTCAGAGCTGAAACAGAAAAGGAACACCAGCTGGTTTTTCATGCAGAAGAAATTTGTCAGAAAGGGGATCATCAAGCCAAGGTTCAAAATATGGCCAGCTTCAGATTAAAAAAGATAAATAAATCAGACAATTTTCAAGGCAGAAATGGCACCCACAAACAGGGTCTAAGGGAAAAAACCCAAACCAATCAACCAGCCCAAGAAATCAGGCAAGCCCTGTAAACCAGGGCTACTTTAGCATACTCCTACATACTCCTATTAGAGCCCGACTTAATATTCTGTTCTAAGAAACCTGGAGACCCATTTGCTTAGACTTGAGTTGCAAGCTGTGGTACACATAATACAGTTTTCAGCAAAAGACAATTAAGAAAAGCAAGTCAGTTGCCTGTCAGCCCAGATATGCTATAGATCCACAGCTCTGCATTGGAAAAAAAAAAGGCAACAAAACCACAGAGGTCTGCAAATGAGCAAAGGTTAAAACTAATGGCTTAGATGACACATACTTAAGTGTATTTATGGAACCAGATGGTCATGCCAACAATAGGAAATGCATATATTAAATGCTGGAATTTCTAGTTAGTATTCATGATGAGTACATTTCTTCACATTAGGCAGTGCCTTCAAAATCGAACAAAAAAAAGGCATACTTAAAAATAAATGTGAAGTAAGATTTCATATTAGTAATGAAATGCACTGTAATCTCAAGACTGAGTAAAGGTAGAGAGAACTGTCTCTTGTGGGTACTAACACAATATTATAGATTATTATTATTATATATCAGATTTGTCATCTACACCTCTCCTCTCACCCATCTGTACATGTGTGTATGCATAAGTAAAATTAAGTAAGTTTTATACAACACTTCAAAGGAAGTTCCTCAATAATCTATGCCTTATTTACATGTAATAAGAAATTCATAGAAGAAATAAGAAAGGCATACTTAGGTGTCGCAGGCGATGCAGATCTTCTGGACATGGCAGCAGGAGAATCAGATCTTCTCAGAGGAGATCCCATACCAGATGATGAACCAGGTGTTGCAGGTCGCTTCTCCTTCTTTATCTTCTCAGTCTAGAAGCACAGTTCATTTTAATTTCCATAATTAAGATCAATAAATGAAAAATGCATTTGATTGTTTTACTAGCAAGATGGCATATAAAGGAATTTTTGCAGCACACTTGTAAAAGCTTATTAAACAGCAGCTCACAACCAAGGTGCTATTACTAATAGGTTTTATTTTACATAGACATAGAACATACCCACTCCTGTCTTGCATGGGCAGAGCATGCAAATTTCAGATCAGTAATACACATCAGAGCCTCTGCAAGAGTTCTTGGGAGGGGTGGTGGCACTGGGTGGAATCTTCAAAATCATCCCCATGCCCCTGCTTAGACATGACGAGCAGTGCAAACAGGCATCTCACAGAAATGTCGCTGCATGTAACACTGAATCACACCTAAGACTGACACTACACAAATCTTTACTTCCAGGTTTGGTTCTCTCACTTGCAGCTAATTTAGATGGCATGAATCCCCCTATCATTAAGTATTACAAGATACAGGACCTTATGTGAATATTATAGCCTTAAGAGATTTTTTTTTAAAGCATGCCTTAAGCTGTGTATACTCAGTGAAAGTGAGAGACCTGCCTTTTCTTTTCTGGAAAGTACAGTGAATCAATAATGCATTCTTTAAGCAAACAGCATTAAAAATGTCCCCAGAAAGAGTTAAAGCAATTGGTGTAAAACAGAGGCATTATCAATACACTTGGAGTTTCTGAAATATATGAAGCTTGCTCATTAACCAGCAGGACTGGATAGTCATACTCAGGGGGGAATTCTATTTGTCATCCCCATTCCCAGAAGTTACAAGCAAGTCCAAAAGCATACATTTCAGTGCCTCAGTTCTCTGAAAATAGGGGTGTTGGTGTTCCAATACCAGCATTCAACATTGATTGCCAGCAGAAAGAAGATATTAAAATACTCCTTACCCAGAGCACAAGGGCAACAGGTGTTGGCAGAGCTTACTTTTCTACTTCTGTTTCTTAGAGCAGGGGAAGCCCTTCATTTGTATTCATGTAAAGGGAAAGATAACAAGCAGAAGCTGCATCAAGTTTGCCCAGCAGTGAAATCAAAACCATTACAAACTCACCTGAGTACCTTCAGCTGCAGATGCCCCTTTCATGGCATTGGCAGTGGAGGGTGAAGTTGCCTTCTTCCTGTCAGTGCTTCGGGTGGGGGAAGGCTTGTAGGGAGATTTAAGAGGACTAGCTGGTGCTACACGAGGACAGATATGGAATACTAAAGAGTTATAGTACAATAGCAAGAGCAAAAGGGAGCACAGATAGAGGAAGTAAAGGAGGGGAGAAAACAGCATACTTTTATGTTATAATGTTCAAAGGTAGTCTTAAAGTGTTTTCTAGTGTTTTAAAATATATAATGCATTTGACATGGTCCCATGTTTGTTAAAAATGTCTCAACTGAAACATTTTATAGGGAAAAATTATCTCTAAAATATTGCTCTCTTACTCATACACATTTCGAATCACCTGACTAATACTGTGACTCTTTTTTCTTCTAAGAAGTCCAGCTTCCTTTGCATATGATAAAAAGAAAAAGCAGATAATGCCAGTTGGGTGATTTTTGAACACATATTGCAGAACAGGAAAGGTGACAGAAGCATAGGGAGTTTTGTCTTTTTTAAAGCCTAAACATGCAAAGGCTCCTAAATATGTTAATTACTTTCCCAAATAATATTTAATAATTAAAAAAACAAACACCCCCCCCAAACCTAAACTCTGCTGTAGGTATTTCAGTTATTGTTATTTGAGGGAGACATCAATTTGAGTGTGGCACATGCATTACAGCTTACAGGGCAACTTTTTTTCATTTGCAACATGTACAGGATTTTTTTAAATGGGATATTTTACTCCTTATTTTGTTCATATTGCCTTCTAAAATGAAACTTCCACATACATATAGAACAATCAACAGAGTATATGTTTTATCAATAAGATAATTGCAATCAAGTAAGAGAGTGTTTCCAATTTTAGTCAACTAAAGTCAGGAGGGATATTGACTTTGAAAAAGCAGTATTTATGCACTAATGTAAACAAAGTCACATTCCCAAAATTTTTTTTATTGGAGGCAGCCCTAATAAATTTTTTATGAAGCCCTTTTGAATGCTTTGAAGTTTAACTGGACCTCTGTATTCTTTGACCCACTTTCCAGCCATTTGGCATAAGGTACTGTATATTAACAGAAACATTCAGAAAATTAAAAGCTGCCTAAGATAAATATTTTTACTTCAACCATTAAAAGAATTAATTATGCATCCAGTAACAACTGTTTGCCTGAATACCTTGACTTTGAGTGACATTAATAATGTGTTGCTGTAGAGTGAAATTGAGGCTCCTCATTTCTAAGCTTACAGAAAATGCAGTAGCAGAGCAATTTTGACCCCAGCATAATGACAGGAGGCACAGTATGAGCTCTTGGAAAGGAAGATCCTTCTTCCCTGTTCAGAAAGCTACTTCTGTGGTGAGAAGTACATGACAAATGGGAGATCTCCCTCAACTATTTTGCTGGCAATTACTGACAAAATGTCAATGGCCTGTGAGATCGTTGTTGGCAACTTGTGCTACAGCCTTATTGCCTTGTGGAGAAATGACAAGAGGATACTTGTTCAAAAAACTGTTCTAAAAATCAGCTGTCCTGTTTCAACTTAATGAAAAAGCAGTCTGTAGAACAAATTGTACCCTTGTCAGACATGCCAGTGTGTTACTTTAAAGATCCTGTGATGAAGAGAGATAAACCTGAGAGTTTACAGACAAAATGAGTGAGGAAGGACAAAAGTCATCCTTATTGATTTCTTTGATATCAAATATAAGACAAAAAAAATCATCCATAGGTGGCCTCAGCAATTCAGCTCAAAATCTTAAGCAGAAGGTACTGATCTAATTTTGAGTTGGGTTTTGCTCACTCTTGGCAGTAGTTAGTCCCTGAGCAGTAAGCAAACTGGGAACTTTCTCAAGTACTATTTGAAAACATTTCTGCTTCCAGTAGAGGGTGGAAGCAGAAATGTCTACTTTTTTTAATGTAGAAACATGGGAAGCAATTTTAGAGGCATTCAATATCAATGTCCCTATGCACTGAACAGAGAAGTAACACACAAGGGAATAGGTTTACTTAGCAATTAATTTTTAAATAGCTTTGCATGAAAAGCAGAGATGCAGAACTTAAACCTATTTTAACTAAGATGTGTGCAAACACTCATCATAAAGATGATCAGTCTTTTATCATCTAAATAGTTTAATCCTGGAAAAGTATTTCATTTTGCAGAGAGGCATTTGGGTGTGGGCTTTGGGATGGTTTTTTTGTTTGTTCTATTAAAAGTAAAAAGGACTGTTAAACTTTTGTCTTGTTTCAGCCAACACTGTGACCAGGTATGGCTTTATAAGCAGAAATTACTCAAAGTCAGGCACTTGCCTAAGCATTAGCAAGACTGGAAACGTTATTTTGTAGATGTTTGCAAAATGATGGTTTTATAAGTCTATCCTTTACACATAGGAATGGTAACTATCATGCCTTAAAAATCAATAATTTCTGGAACTGACATCTTCCTATCAATATTCTGTTTTCTCATGTGTATGTACACCTATATATATATATAGGTGTCACATGCACACAGACACACAGGTAAAGGCAGAAAGATATTTAACAGATAGAAACTGGAACCCTGGTAAAAATAATTAAAGCTCAATGGTGCACTGGGATTTTTGTTCTACATACTATTTGGGTATGACAGGGCTGACATTAATAAATCAATCAAAGCCTTCGAGAGTTGTCACATCCTTGTCTAAAAACCTGTTTCTTAAACGAATACATTTATTTTTTTCTGATAGTCTGCAGTTTTAATGATTTTTTTTCCAAAATAGATCTTCAGAACAGCACAGACAAGATAATGTGCTTTTCAAAGATTTTAAATATGCTGGTATCGGAAACAACTTAGTTCATCATTGATTTTGTACTATCCTGTAAATTGTCATTTGTTTCATAGTACTCCATTTCTTCCAGCAGTTACATAAATGCAGCTAAAAACATACCTCAACCATTTCAAAGTGAGGAAGTCACATTTTTACCTGGAGTATTGTACTGCTCAGAAAGCATTAATGTACTTCTGCTTCTGGCTAAAGATGACTGTGTGGGAGTCAGCAGACGAGAAACAATAAAGTTTTCCATTGGACTAAGATGCATGCGGTGAGCTGAAGGATGGGAGCAAATAAAATAAAATTTAAAATGCAAAGAAATAAAACAATGTTACATTAAAATAACTGAAACAAAATGATGAAATGATTAAATGAAATGACAAAAAAAAATCTTGAACTTTTTGAGATTTAAAATACTTGAAGATAATTTTCATTCCCTCTGAAATTTCTTCTTCCCTTTTAATTTCTCTGCTGTTTTAAGTTTCCCACTTACACATTACACACAGTAAGGTTAAGATTATGTTGTATTTTGTTTTTACTCAGAGGCATGTTCTATTCTGCAAAATGGTTGCTTTCATGACTCAGCACAAGAAAGGTTTGTCTTCTTCCCCAGTAGGAAAGGTAAAACACTTGGTAGAACAGCACAGCTGCTCACTAATTTGCCACTCATGCTGGGACTGCATTTGAAATCTGCCATCTCACCATGTTACGTAAGTCTTATTTATACAATATGCCTGCATTACTTCCTACTCCATAAATATAAGTGTCAACTATATAAGACATAATTATAGATGTTCCTCTTACATGTACATATAAGCCACCTGTCATAATAACCTCAAAGCTACTGATGAGCTCAAGCAATTCAAAAATTTAAATAAATTTACCTTCCCTTTTTCATTCTCAAAATAAAGCTTCATAGTAATATATTTCAGTAAATATATTTTTCCCAATTAGACTTTAAAAAAATGGGGTAGAAGGACAAAAAAGCAAACACAAAATAAATCTAAAAAAATCCAAATAGTTCACAGTGAGATAAACCCTTCAGTCCTCTTTGTAGTGTTTAGCAACCACTAATCCAACAAGATGATAATTTTTTGCAGAGTCTCTTGAGGATCAGAGTTTCCTAAGAGATTAATGGGGTCCACAACTCTGGTCACCAGATTCAAGTCTCCCAGGCGGCTCATTAGACATAACCCTGCCTATGGAACATCTCATATCTATTGCCAGGCCACACCTTTCGTTTGCTTGTTTTTCCTTCTTCTGCTAGAAGGTCACAAGCAGTACAGTTATAGGAAATTGCTGCAGTCACAGCCTGTACTTACAACCCTGTTTGCTGGACTATCAAAATTTGGAAAAGAATCAGTAAAAAGCCCACAGCATTTGTTGCTAGACTATGATCTCCAGCACGGCATGCTGCAGAACCATATTATTAATACAGAATCCTTCAGATGTTTGAGTTCCTTTGAATAACAGACGTAAGCAAATGACAAAGCTATATGGAGCACAAGTGCTTTAAGCAGAAAGAGAGTTTATGCTGGCAGGAGACCAGCATGTTCACTTGCCTCTGTCAGGGGAATGCGTTATGGCCACTGTGGAGGACGAGAGGCGTTTACTGATTGGCGACTCCATTTGCTTTGGCAGATTCATTGTAGAAGCTGAAAGTTTGTCACATGCTGCAGAGAAACGCATTGAAGATATTTGTATTCAAACCACAGTGTTGATCAACTCCAAAAGTTAACCTCGCATTTGTACTCTTGGCCCTTGCACTGATCATAGCACTGAACTGGCATGAGATGAGCTCTTTCTGACCGCTGAGGACCAGCACCCTCTGACACATGCAACTTTTTTGCTTGTGAATTTAACGTTCCAGTTTCACAACAGCCTGGTTTTTATACTGACTCTGATAAACAATTATATATCAGACTTGAACGAGTGAAGCTATTCTGATACAAGACACTCAATACCAGCACAAGCATAAAGTTACCCAAAGAAAACAAACTGCATTATATGACAACTCTGAACTCATCTTCATTCTCCTTCCCCTCTACCTTCAATCTGGAAGAGCTGAGGTTTACATCAGATATTACTCTAATAAGAAAATGAAATAATCAACATTGGTGCATCTGTATGAGACCTCACTGTTTTAATGACTGAGCCAGCATCAGCCATTTGGCTTTATCTTTTTACGCTTGAGAATAATAATAATAATAAAAAAAGCTCATTTTGGTACATTTTGGTACATTTTTCTTCTGAAATACCATTTGACAAAGCCTGTTTGAGCACAATACCCATTTCCTACCTTGGCATTTATTCAACTGAAAGAGAGAGAAATGTTACTCAGGTATTACTACAGAGTACTAGTACATGAAGATCACTATCTGATACTCAGAAGCTAAAAGCACAGATTCTTTGTCCCCTACATTTGAATTTCATTTCTTTCAAAACTAAAAATATTTTCAGCTAAAGAAATGTATGTGGCCCTAACTCTGCACCTTCTAAGTTACTGCATTCCCTATTATGTCGATCAAATCATTGCCCTAGTGGGGCTTCCAATACTAATCAATACTTGCAATTTGCCTTCATTACTACAGTAAACAATGCAATTCACTACACTTGCTTTTTTAAAAAAGCACATATAATGCTGGTATGCTGCAAAATATCAGTTGCACAGGCAAATACCCTTGCACATGAACAATAATCAGTAAAAAAATTGAATCTGTTTGCACAGAAATAATCGTTCTGTGAGATCATAGGCAGAACAACATTTACTGTGAATTCTGCAGGAGTAATAGCCAAGCTTAACTCCTCCTTTGAGGAAGAGAAGGAACCTACTTCTCAAAAGCACAGGCTGTATTTTCTTTTCAAAATGCTACGTACATTTGCAATCAAGATTAGAAATTCTATATGCAATTCATTTGTAAATTTGGAAGACTCATCTACTTCAGAGTCCTTTTATGGGAATAACAATTAAAAAAACCCCAACAAACCACAAATAAAATCCTGCAGAAAAAAAGATAACTGAGCAATATAAAACATGATTGCTTAAACAAAGTCAACCACTTGAGTTTGTTACAAATATCAGCTTGGCCAAAATTAATTTCAGGAGGCTGAAAACCTAACATGGCTGTTTATACCAAATTTATTTGTTCTTAAAATATCGCAGAAGAAGGCCCTTGAGATGGAAAAAGGTGGTTGTTTTGATGAAACATGGTCTTCCTAACACATTTTCTTACTGTGCAACTGGAATTTTTCTCAACAGCACCTGTGCACATCCATTAGAACTGTCAAATATATGTGTAATTATACACACATACACAGAGCACCCAAAGAATTAACAAAGATGAGAATCTGAGCAGTAGAAGTCTACAGTTACTGAGAAAACCATGAAATGCCTCTACTGTGCTGGAATGTGAGGCATGCACTGCTCCACCATGGCAAAATTAAAAGGAAATTAAAAGACACTGGTCTACATCACTAAGGGTAATGCCGTAGAGTACCAGACTGAAATGATAAGAGTGGTTAGGAAGAACAAGATCAGTGGATGGATTACAGTGATTAGAACAGTTATAAACAAGACACGATGGTACTGTGATTCTCTGAAATACCATTGAAGGAATCAGCAGGAGCAGTAGAGGTCACAGGGTCTGGAGGAAGGGTGTTGGCAGCTAAACCTAGAACAGGGGGTGGGGTATTTTCTGATTCACCTACACAGCAGAGAAATCAGAGCAAAAAGAGGTGAAAGAAATTACTGAATAAGTTGGGGGAGCTGGAATTAAGCACAAACTGCATCACAAAAAAACTGGTTTCTTTCCCAAAGTATAAGAGACTTTTTTCATTATTATATATATATAACTTCCTGGCTTTTCTAATGATGTATCATGAAAACTATGATATGAAATAGAGTTTATCTTTTTAAAGTTAAGTATACTTACACACTGTTTAAAAGAGAGTAATTGTTCTATTTCATCAACACCCAAACACAGATGTTTTCCCTATAACATCACTTTATTCAAACCTGACAAATTCTAATAAATTGTATGACTTAAAACAGAAAACATGCATCTTTCTGAAATATAAAAGCAGAACATGACTCATTATGTAATAAAAAGAATTTCCTCTGAAGCCAAAGCAAAAATAGCAGTAACAGAATGTATGTGGGGAAAAAACCCAAACTATTTTAAACTGCACATGCTACATAGTCATCTAGAAATTCCCATCAGGTTTTTAGAAGTACCAAACAAAAACAGATCATCTTTTGCAAGCCTTAGACAGCACTCAGTCCTTTGGTGAATATTAAATTTGCTAACTGTGTGCGTGGGAAGACAATGTGGAAGAAGCTAATAAGGGAGACAGTGCATCAATTTTAATTATAGCATTTAGCATCCTCCAAACAGATTCTAGTTACTCTATTAAAATGATCTGCATTCCTAAAGTTAGGAGGAACCTGTCTCCACAGAAGGTATTAGGGAGAGGAAGCCTGGCAAGCAATTACAAAGCACTTATTCACGCCCCAAGGCAGTAGCCCCTACGATACCACCCTAACTATAAACCCATCATACTTACTATCTCCACAATCTCATGCATTTTGCACTTCCACATCTGCAATGCAGGCAGCCTGTTTCACTTACCATCTCTGCCTCCTGAGCCTGCAGCCAGTGCTCCTCCCCACGACCATCGCTTCTGCTTCTGTTCCAGCTGCTGGCTGCGTTCGAGGGACCGGCGCATCATGGCTTCTAAACGTTCCTGGTAATTTTGGTACAAACCCAGACACAAATCTCAATCAGTTGTTTGGGGACTTCCTTCCCCTGCCTTCCAAAAGCATGCTAAAAATACACAGTACCCCTGTTGCTCCACACAAGATGATTCCAGGAGCTTGCTCACAATAAAAGAAAAAGAAGTGAATAAAGAAGGTATCAGCATGCTACCTACCTCGAGATACGAGTATCCTTTGTCTGCAAGGCACTGAGGTCACTAAAGAGGCCTAAGTAAATAACACAGGTTGCATCACTGCCTAGCATCTGCTCCTGCTGGTGAGGCTGCTGCTGTGCTCTGGACTTAATTTGTATAAGAATAATGCTCGACAAGCATTAACTCCTTCTTGTCTATGCAGACATCAGGATTCTTTCCCATCCCCTTCTGAGCTCAGTTAAATTGCTGCAATGCCAGTGGCTCCACCTAGTCACTCAGATAAATGATCGCTTCAAACTCAAAGTAGGTTACTTTGCAGGATGCCCTACTTATTTATTTATTTTTACAAAAACTCCCTCCTTTCTTCTATTATGTTCCTTACGTCTAGGCATTTAAGACCTTCTGATTTCTTTTCTTCTCTATGTATCTGTTTTAGTGCATGCTTACATCATACTGCTCCAAGATTTACTTTTTCCCTCACGTTCTTCTCCATGAGTTAGGATTTTAACAGGGGGAAGAATAAAATTATTTTCTTCTCTCCCCAAATCTTGCTCTACCTTTAACTTACAGCTAAGTATGGTCACTTTATTCCCTCCCCATCACCTCTTGACTCTCAAAGACCTCCACTGAGTTTCATTCCCACCTCCTCCCTCTGCTAGTTTTTCAGTGATTTATTGTTGTGGCAATGATCCCTGCACCTTTTCTTTTTCTTCTTTCAAGCAGATAAAATGTGGTTCTTCCCTACCCACAATTCCATCATCTAACAGCCTCTTCCTTTCCTCCTCCCAGCACCTCATTCGCATCTGGCAACCTCTTCACCCTCACATTTCAGCAGCCCAACCCCTACTGTGAAAGATAAGTCTATTCTTGCTGCCTCCAGCTCCTGCCCCAGCGAGTTTTAGCCCTTTGATCCTATTAGTATTTTTGGCACTATTCCTTATTACCTTTGCTATGTCCTTTTGGTCTAGTATTAAACTCCTACTCCTATCCACTTCAAACTGGATCTTGAAGGCTTCTGTGATTACATTGTACTCATTTTAATTTTTATCAATCCCCTGCTCTATCTCCAATATCTTTTGGAAGCTCAGATAAACTGTGTGGAAAACCCTTCCTACATCTCTTGGTCAGATTACTTTCTCTCACTGATTAATGCCTTTGGTGTGGCTTTCCTGAGCTACTTTTACCAAAATATTTCAGTCTTTGTTAAGTGTGTTTCCTTCAGGCTCCGCACTCAGTGGAGAGCCAGTTGTCTCTGATGGAGCTCCTTCAGCACATCAGACCCTAACATCAGGCACCTCCAGTAATCTCCATACTTTTATACATGTACCTGTAAATTTTGTCTTACCTTCCTGGGCTTCTGACCCTGGTCATTGACTTTCTACATTGCCAGATGTGCCCTCATCCTCTTCTGGTTATCTACAATATACTTTTGCCTCTTCCACATCTTTGAAGAATCTCTTCTACTACCATGACTTGCAGTAATTTATTTCTAAGCTCATTTTTTCCACCTCCTCAAACCCTGCTACCAGTTATCCATCAATATCAACAGCAAGCCCTACCTTTTAATCTTTAAGCTCTCTTCTAATTTTATTATAAATACTTGTGCTATAAAATATTACCCTTGATACAAGGAGTGGAAAAAGGAAATTCTTGCATCTTCTATCATTCCCAGCTCTCCTGTCCCTATTACCTTTTGTCCAGGTGACCCACCCTCTGCTGTTAGAATTTCTGCTGCTGTCTCCAGGAAGACGATGTTTCTGTCGTATTGTGAGCTCCCAGTCTATCAGGTAACATCATTCAAAGACCTCTGAGAGCAGGCAGCTGCTTCCCTGCTCTCCCTCCCCCCCCTTCACCCCCTCCTCTGTCTACTCAGTGCCATCAGTGTCCAGGCAGGCATGAAAATGAGAGCTCTGCCTCTTTCCTTCTCCCCACAGAGCAAATGAACAAAGCATCACAAGGCTCAAGCGCAGCCTCTTCTGTAAGAGCACAGAAACCCCCCCAGCCCTGAATACACCATTGGCTTCTTGCACACACCCTGCCTGTGGAAAGGAAACAATCCATTCCCTGGAATCTAAAGTCAGTCCTCTCTGCTTTAGTTTGCTAGTCTTTCTTTCTTCTCTTACTACTTGATGATGCAAGTTTCACATTTAAATCCTGCGTGTGCAGGCTTTGCACCACAAGTTTGCGCTTTTTTACTTTTAGCTTCCCACCTCTGTAACTTAATTCTGTTTGAGTCCCTTTTCTTAGTCTTTCTGAACCTCACATATTTCATCACCAGTTCTCTGCAGTGTGCTTCTTTTCACCACTTTCTTCTACTATGCAGCTTGCCCCAATCTATCTTTCTACCCACACTTTTTACCAAGGAAAATCACCCTACCTCTTTTTTCTCATTAAAGCATATTCTTACACAGAACCTTCCCACCCCTCTAATAACTATTTTTATTCATTAATCAAAAAACATAAGATTAAAGCAGTCATGTTTCAATTATTTCTGTTTGTTGTCTTGTTTGGAGTTTTTTAACAATGCCTGAAGTAAGTAATATTCTATAGTTTGCAAATCACAGAATACACTTATACCACCTACTATCAAAGTATTGTTTCAAGAATACAATGCATGCTGAAACAGGTTAAAGAAATTAAATGACATTTCATACACATTTGAAAGCCCATGCTACCTACAATCTGAGGTTGAAATCCTCAGTTACATTATTTGGAGAACATCATTCATTTTCATTTGAAAAGAGCTTTTCATTAGAGCACTATAGAATATAATTATTTAAACTCATGAAACCTCTGCAGATATAGGTTAGATAAAGCACAATATGAAGGCTGCTTTTCACAAAGAAAGGATAGTTATTAAAAAACATTTTAAGTTGGCACAAAACTAAAAAGCCAAAGAAAATAATAAGACATAAGCAATTATAGCATAAACAACTAACTAACATACACTAATAATTTGTTCCATGACAAAACTAAACCACAAGACAAAGCTTTCCTTCATCAGCAAACAATGCAGAAAACCCTTTCAGTCTATGTTATACATGAAGCACCTTCTTGAAAACAAATCAGACTATGCATGTGATCTCACTTGGGAACTCTAACAGCTACAGATAGAGGAAACAATGTCTGCTCTCAATATATAATGAGTTTTTGCACAAAAAACCCTATAATGCACAAGCACTGCATGTAGGTTAAACTAAGAATTAATAAAATCATGAGAGAGCCATCTACTGCTAGCATCTAAAATATACATTACTTTCTAAATCCAGTTACTCATGCAAGTTTTCCTCAGCCTGAGTAATAGAATAAGCACTTTTACAGTCTGAATTAAAAACAAACAAAAACCGACCCCTCAAAACTCAGTCAAATTACTTGTTTTCTCACAACTAAGTTATTTCCTTTTCTCTCTGTAAAATATAACACAGATGTGACAACAAAGAAAAAAAATGTTTCAAGTATTATGACTTAACATAATTTGTGCAAATAATTGTAAACCAATCTCCTTATATTTGCAAGACAAACATCTGAAAGAGCCCCAAATCATCTCTTCCTCCTCACTTTATATATAGTACTGTATGTAAGTAGCTCATTGTTTCCTGACATTATCAGTTGACTTCATCTTTGGAGGGGAGTACAGTAAGTAATTAAAGCTATAATATCTTGAGAGCTTTTCACTCCCTTGTGTCTAAATGAATGCTTTTTACAGATGTAATAAATAGTGCACATGCACCAAAACAATCTCTTCCCAATAACCTGTCTTCAGCTAGACATCTATTTACAAGGTATTTCCATGTCACATGGAAGTTCAAGATAGGAAAACATTACAAAATTATTCTGACTGAAAAATTACTAGCTTTACTTTTGTCCAGTTCCATGTTAAAGTAAACTTTTTAATCACTTCTATAGAACCACACGCTGCTTTCCCCAAGGCTCAAGCACCGCTTTTACTAAAATAAGTGGGCAGCTTTAAAAGTAATACAAAGGGAAGGGCAGTGATACTGAAGACCTCAGCAGACAAGAAATACATGGCCAGTGTAGACAGAATAATTTCTAAACATTATTTATTCAGTTCCTTCTGAAGAATCTGACACTTCCACTGTGCTCTGCAACAAGCTCCAGCAGTCCCAAAGAACTCTGACAGAATACCTCAATTCCTACCAAGAGACTTTAAACCCACCACCTCTTATCTGGCATTGTAGAGGGGGAAAAGTAAGCAAAATAAATCAAATTTTAGCCACCTCTTTAAGAAATCCTTTGCAAGCAAAACAGTCAAGCAGAGGATGCTCTGATATAGGAGCCAACAAGTCCACACCAGTTTAAGCTCTATTCCTCTCAGACTCTTTCAGATGCAACAACAATGTTTTGTACAGAGAGATTTATATAACCTCTTCCTACCATGAATGTGCACTACTCGCTGCTCTGTTAAAAAACAGGAAGAAATAATTCAGGAAAGATATAAAGGACAACCAGTAAGGCAGAGAGCAAGGAAGAAAATCTCTCTACTTGTCATTTCAGACACCTGATGAGCAAGTAAAATGGGTACTTCAGTACCCAGCCAGTGTAAAGTGGTGTTAAAGGGAGAAACACTGAGAAGATGCTGCAGTACACAGTGGCTCACTGGCCAGGGCACGCACACCCCCAACCCCCATGTGGGGGAAATACATGTTCAAACCTATTCCAGTAAAGATGGTCTTAAATGGCCAAAATTACTCACAAGCAGTGAGTAACTTGCAATGTCCAGGGAACTGCAAGTTCATCACCATCCTTACTCACACCCCCACAGTTATTAGGCACACAGAGTTTGAGGGGTTCATCACAAGATCAAGGGCCAGGGAAGGTGGGGCTAAACTGGCAGATCCTGTAGTAGAATTTGAACAGAATTTGAGAAGTGAGGGACAAGAAACTGTGAAGGGAAGCTAGGAGATGATGATGTCTCCTATTCCCACTTTCCTTCTTCTCCCACCCTCCCCTTTCTATAGATTACTCCCCTGTGCGCCCTCTTCTCCTTCAGAGGCTCCTGAACCTTCACCTCCCACAGGTTTAATCCATTCCCAAACAAGCAAGCATCCTCTCCTGTCCTACTGCCCACATAGCCTTCTCTCAGCCTGGGGGAGGAGAAGGGAAAAAGGAAAGGGAAAGAATCCAGCTTCAGGCCTATTTTAATTTCCAAAAAAGGCTTTGGACACTTTAGGCATAAAGGACCGGCCTGGTGAGCAGAGCTAGGAGTGGTACTCACATTAGGATCAAATTCTTGGAAGCAGCCTCTCCCTCACCATTACAGCACTCTGCTCTCACCCATGCAGTGTCTTGGGGAGCTGGAACAGGCTTGCTGATGCTTGGGAAAAACATCACAGTGTGCTCAGTCTCTTATGCCCATCTCTGGGGAAGTGCAGGAGGCCACTATAGGAGATGGGGTTGTCCCCCACTAAACAGATGCTTTGGGTCTGAGCTGTCACAGCCTCTCACATCCGACAACTCTGCTCTCATTTCTTCAGCAAATGCAAAGCACGAACACAGGGAAAGCTGGCAGATACTCACTCTTCCTACACTTCTCCGCCTTTCTGTTCTGCTGAAAATTTTGAGGACAGGGTTTTGGACATTTTTGTACTTGTCCCTTCCCCTTACAACCTTCACAAAAAGAATCTATTTTGCTTAGCTGCAAAAGGTTATTACAACAGGAAATGCTGGGGAAGGAGCACATCACTTCAATGGTGTTACCACAAGAGAGAGACCTCCTACCCTTTGTTTCTGCTTTTTCACATTTTTCTTAAAAGAATTTGACACAAACCACATGATGAAATATTTTTAAATGAATTCTCAGCCATTACATAGAAACCACAATGAGTACATTAAAGGTGAATGACAGGATACAATCTTCTCTTCAAGTAAAGTGAAAAATCAAATAAAAATTTAGTGAACAGACATATGCTATTCTGAAATCATGCAGAAGTGTTTTACCTGTTTTGCAAAGTTATTTTGATGAAAGGACAGGGGGCAGAAAAAAGAAGGTTAAAAACTGTGGATTTCTAAAGCTTTTTAAATTTATAACTGGGGGATTTTTTTTTTAAACCACTGCCCCCTTTTCCAAAAGTCATGAATTCTTTATCAGTTGCATATAGCAGTGTTAGTGTTCTCTACATAATGTCATGCAGAGATATACACACACATGCTGGATTCAGAGAGTGTACCAGAAATTGGACTCACTAGAGCAAAAAAAAGAACCTTAAATGATCTCAGCACGGAGCATAAAAGAGAGGAAGGGCATGAAGATGCTTAAAAATATGTGATTCTGTTTTATGTTAGAATTTGAAAACAGCCTAGATTCTTCACTGGTTTAAGTACAAATTTTTGAGTTTCTGTCACTGAGGAAGAATGGAAGATATTTTCACAAACATTATTTCTGTTTCATGGACAGTAAACAGAACAGTAAGAAAAATCTTTCCCTTTTTGGAAACACTCATCTTTAAAGACTTCCTTCCAGAAACCTAGTGCTTTATATTTGACAATTGGAGTCCCAGATATGTTAGCAAGAGTAGATGACTATTCCAGGAGATCAGACAAAACTTTAAAAAAATTGTTTTGGAAAGTGCTTTTGATGTACAGTGGTAGACGACTCACAGCTATGGAGATGTAGTTTGCAGCTCCTGCAGTAATTGCTCATGTCTCCAGTCCTGCCCCCACCCTCAATCATTTAATGCATGTCAATATTCAGCCATGTTCAGTGCTGCCATACATCTCCCAGTGGACCTCACCTCCTCCTCTTTAAGCTTTTGTCTCCGTTTTTCTTCAACAGCTGCTCTCTTCTGCTCCTCTCTTTGCCTCTGTTCCTCCAGTCTTCTCCATCGCTCCTCCATTTGCTTTTCATACTGAAGTTTTGCTCTTCTCTCCTTCTCCAGTATCTGCTGTTCCCTAGCAGCTTGTGCAGAGAAAAGGTGCAAAGAATTTTCACTTCATGCAAATTTTCTTCTATTTTATAATGATTTGATAACATGAAACAATAGTGTAAAACAACAAATACAAGTTCACAGGGGTTTTGTCCACTGAGATTAAAAATATAGTGCACAGAAGTGCTGAAATGATTAGTAAATCTAAGCAATTTGCTCAATAAATAGGGAAACCCTTGTATACAACATGTCAGTTTGTACCCTTTACCTATGTAAAAACAGTGTACAGAACAGTTTAGCTTTTTTTTTTTAATGTTTCAAGTTCCTCTGAAGCTTGAAGCCAAATTATTTTTTCAGTATACTGTTCCTAGTAAGCTTTGAAGGAAATCAGCTGTGTATGCTGAAGCGAAAGCCCTTGAGACTTCTTTAAAACTGTACTTCATGTCATGGAGCAGCCTTAAAAATAGACACATGTAAACAACATATGCTAAGTTTTCTATGAAGTGTTGAAAATACATGTTTCAGCTTATGATTTGGTGCTACATCTTTACCCACTTCTGCCTCTTCACATGAAAAAGAAATTACTTCTGTTACAGAGGTTTTGCCCAGCTGTTTATTCCAACTGGAGCAGTAATCTTCATGGGACATTACCCTGATATTTCAACCATACATACTGGACTGTTGCTTCGAGTGTACATAGGAGAACAAGTAGCAGGAGTTAATGTGGCAAATTGAGAGGAAAAATCCATTTCCCATGCAAGTGTATTCCATAAAAAGGCAAGAAAGAGGAGTTCAGTAAGCATGCCTATATACACACAAGCCTGTAGCATCACATACCAACACACATACAGCCAATATCAAAGAAGGTATGTTATCAGGCTAAGAATTTGAAAGTCAGAGAAGGCCAGAATTAACACTGTTTGTACAAGAGTTAGTCCTTTTTCCTGCTCACTTATTCAGCCTGTGTTTCTTCAGTTCCTGTTTCTTTGTGCAGCACATCATCACCTTTCTAACTCTTCCATATTATCTTCCCATCTTTCCTAGGCTCTTGCCCAGCCATCCCAAATGCCTCTTCTCAGATCAGCCTTTTCCCCTCAGTTCCTGCCCCCAGGCTCTTTAACCACAGCTGTGACTTTTCATCCTTCTTAGCCCCACTCCATCCTAACTCCCTTGGGTGAAAGCCAGAGTCCTCCCAACACCCAGATCCTTTTCCAACATTCCATTTTTTTCCCTTGAATGCAGAATCCTTCTACAATACTTCTTTCTCAAATCCAGCCTGCTTTCCAGAACATCTTCTAGCTTATTCTTATTAGAAACATAGCTCACGTTGTCTTTCCCTTTTGTCTTATGAAAATCCACTCATTCTCCCCACTCAAGACAGCACAGTATGAGGGGAGTGTCAGTGATGCAGCAAACCTGGATTGAATGCATGAAGTTCAGACTTGTCAACAGAAAAAGTCACCTCAGAGACAGTGGATAACAAGTGACCAGGCATTAATTGTTCCAGCTGGTAGCCACATCAGGTAAAGCAGGTGAAAAAAGCATGCTGGAGTTCATAAAAACCAAAAATAAAGTGAAGTGTCCAGAGATTGTGCTAAGATTACCTTCTGAGTAAGTAGGTGAAACCTGGGACTGATTCTGGACAGAGAAGTAAACAATTCTGTCATCATGGACACACATATAATTCTTACTGCTCAATTCAGGGATGCTAAACCACTGATTAATGAGTTTTGGCTTGGGTGAAAAAGTTACTTCATATTGCTAGATAGTACCTGCTGACTGCCTAAAGATCTGACCTTTGGGGGGAATATGCTGCTCTTTTCTGAACTTCTAAAAGAAAATTCTCACAGTCAAACTGTGACTAAAATCCAAAGCTCCTCATCACAGAACTGGTCTTAGCTCTGAAGTAATATGTTTCCAAGAGGCATATATGACGTCTGGGGGAAAATTGCAGACAACACCTTCCAAATCCTCTGGGCCCCTCCCAAAATCTCCAGGTTTCAGTTTCCTTCTCATCTCTTCTACTCAAAGTCCTTTCCAACAACCTAATCATCGTATCACTTTCTTGGGAACCAGAAAAGAAGGGATAATCAGGAGGAATGAAGAGATAGTCTACACTGAGCATATCTGGAAGAGAATCAAGTCCCACACAGACAGAAGCTCAGGCAAGATTAAGTACTAAAGAGCAGCAGATTTTCAGCAGAACTACCAAAAGGAATCGTGCTGACCAAGCCCATGGTAATGAAAAATGTCAAGTCATTGGTCTCAGGCCCCAGACTTTGCAAAGAAATGGTCAACAGTTTGTTTATTTAATGCAAAAAAACCCCCAGTATTTCCCTAAGATTCTTTTGGCAGGTGCCCATACTTATTTAGTTGACATTTCCTCAAAATATATGCTTATCTTAAATTTTACAAAGATCATAAAACACTGACAATTCCTTCTGCTAGGTATTGTCAAGTAATCTCTAGAAACAGTGCCACTGACCTTTCTGGTCATTACAATGAGGAAAAGTGAAGTTAACTCTTTAACAAAAAGTGAAGTTAACTCTTTAACACTTTTTTACACACAGAGAGAGATACGGGAAGTCCAAATCAGTGTTGAACAGAAAATTTCATATATGTGTGTATATATATGTATACACACAGACATATATATAAATATGTGTGTATTTTAATTATGTATACACCTGCTCCCCTTAAACATATATTTTTACTTTTTACATATCTATTTTACAATTCTCTCAGTATTTCCCTGGTATATTAACAGATTAAAAAAATAACCAATTGTTTTAAACAAAATCTGAAATCATTGCTTATGTTATTCAGGAACTGAATAAGGTTTTTTATCATTCTCCTGAAAGATTAACCATTTTACAGCTTACAGAAAAGTACACACTTTAATGCTGTACTTAACTCTATTATATATTTCAATATGGCTAAAACCAAACAGATTAAAATTGAAGTTGCTTTACTCAATCATCCTACATATTATTCTGAGTATTATTCAAGGTTTATTTGGTATTTTCACAAACCAGGATCATAACAGCAGTATCTTGAACATAAACCTATATTCAAAGGCACACAAATCAAAGAAGGAAGTCAAGTTGTAAATATAAAATATTAAATATTTGACTGGAAATCCAGAAAGATAGATTATTTTTTATAATTTAAGTTAAAAGAAGGGATAAAGACTAGGAACAGACTGAACGACAAGATTTAAAATTCAGAACACAAAAAAATGCTATGTTACTTAGTTAAGCCTATTAAAACATATTCATCAATAATACATATACCTCCTGCCAACTTACCAAGGTATTTCTCCCTTTCTTCTCTTCTTTCCTTTGCCAGTCTTTGTCTTTCATCAGTTTTTAGAAATCCATCAATAGCTGAAGACAGAGGGAGGGAAAAAAAAAAGCCTTAAAAAGCTGTTAGCAAAACTAAAGGATCCAGAAGAAATTAAAAGAATCCATCAAAAAGAAATCATAGCCACTGCATTTAACAACTCCAATAACAAAACCAATTTTGCTCCTGTATGAGGGCAGGTTAACAAGCTGGGATTTGGGTACCTCTTGAGCACAGTCTCCCACCTACTGCTGAACTCCAAGCACAGTTCCTCAGTGCAAATCCCTGACTCCTCAGAGCAAATAAGCATGCTGTTAGTGGTTGTTTCAAAACTTGAAACTTCCTTGGGAAGAACCATAAAAATGCGATTAACATGCATTTATCTTTATTAATAAGCTCACTTTAAATTTTATGGCTAGAAAGAAAAAGGTAGCTCAGAAAAAGAGTAAGCAGCTATGTAGAGTCTTCATATATACCACAGCAGCCCAGATTCCTTCCTCACTCAGCACCAGCTCATTTAAACGACCAGCAATTACTGCTGGATGAGGCTATGGAAGCAGCAGCCCTCCCGCCCTCTTTCCCAGGCAGGAAACACTTTGTTTCCTCCTGGAGTCAGTGTCTAAAAGTAGGACACTTGTTTGGAAGGAGGTTGCCGAAGGATGTTTAGTACCTGGATCCAGACACCCCTTCTTATTACAGCATGAGCAGCTGAAAAGCCCAATTTAAGGAGGCAGGAAGGCAGAGTGTGACACATCAGGTGCCTTGGGGTCACCTGCCTGCATCCCCTGGAACAAGCACCAAAGGGACCTTAGATGGACCTTCTGCAACAGCAGGGCTAAGGCCACCAAGGAGTGCCTTGACAGACCATCCAGGGGATGGTATCCTCTAAAACAGCTGACAGGGCCTCCAGTGCCCTCCCTTCCCTCTCAGGATCTCCTGAGGTCTGAGCAGCGCTGCAGTGCAAACAGGCATGGTATCTCACAGCACAGTTTACATCATTTTCAATCATTATCTGGGCTCCCTACTGAGTAACTGAATTCTAATTAAGTCCCCTTCCTTTTGCTCTGAGAACTGCACTTTTTAATATTATCAGATAAATATGAATGGAAAAATTACACAGACTGTAACCCCAACTGCCTTCCTGAAAAGTCACACTTGCAGGCTCCTTTCCAAAGACATCCTGTCTGTGGGAGCAAGGATTTTGAATAGGACATACCTTTCTATAAAATGCACAGTTCTGTCGGAAGGCTGAAAGCCTCAGTGGCCTCCTGGTGACAAAGGCAGGGTCTCAGCTGTCCCCCATTACAATAACAGCTTGTTTTTTCCCCAAGCAGCACCTTCAAAGACCATCCCTAATCCTCCTCAGCACACACAGACTGCAACTACCTGAAGGCAGCCAGGCCCCTGGAAAAATGTGATTATAGCTCCCAGCTGGTTAATTACAATTCAATTTGTGGGTCAAACACAAATTTATTTATTTATTACCAAAGACTCATCCTCCTTCCACACTAGTCCACTTGTTTACTCACTTGGCTGACATTTATTTTCAAATTTGACAAGGAAGAAGGAGAAAAGAGGTGGCAGCTCAGTAAAGCAACCACAGCAAAGGTTTGTAACTACTTTGAAGGGGCCTGCAATAGGTAGCCAAGAAAGTGAATCCTGTTGTCAGCATAGGTTTATTACAGCTCCAGTGGAAAGGTTTTCTGTGGTCCTAAAGTCAAATAAACATGAAACCTACGACTCAGGCTAGAAACAGCAGACAGATGTGAAATTCAGATGGATCAAGAGCCCAAAGATGGAAGACTGAGCTTGGAAACAAGGAGGCTGGAGAAAGGGAAATAAACAAGCAAAGGCAAGAGTTAAGATCTTCTGTGGCAAATGATGTAACTCAGATGGAGAAGTGGAACCTAAAGTGCAGAAACTAGAATGGGGATAAATGGAGGGATGGAGAGAACAGAAAAAGAGTTCATGTCCATGAATTACATTCACAAAAATCCTGCACTGATTCTCACCACTCTCCTGGCTTACAGTAACTACCTCAGAAACCTGCCAGCAAAAATGTATCCCATTATGCCTATCAATAAAACCACAGCTAACTCATCTCTACTCTGATTGCTTCAAAAACACAACTGGTAGAAGTGGATCTAAAAGCCTTGCTTATAACCCCATTGCTATCCAAAGTTGATGTACAAATTTTCAGGTTGGCTTTCTCAAGCACTTGAATATCTCAATCCAATTCAGAAAATACTAAAAGATGATCAAGTCTGTATATCACATATTTAAGAAATTAGAATGTATCCAAATTGAAACAGTCTGTACAATCTTTATTTTGACTACTATTACATATATACTACATTTTTTATTTTTAGGTCCCTTTGCTTATTCATTCAATTTATAAGAGCTGAACCAAGTTCAAAGTTATTAGTGTTTCTTGCTTCATTTCTTTCTGATACTGAAAAGCAGACAGAGCTATACCTGAAGAAGGCTTTTTGGAGAACAGGCTATATAACAGGTGAAACGACAAATACATGGAATTACTGTTCATTACACATGCAATACACCAACATGGAAAAAAAAAAAAACAACACACAAAACCCTCAAAAAACCAGTGGAGGAAAACTGCATTCTAATACATACAGGCATCCAACACAAGATGGCAAGAGTAGCATTAAAATAGCATAGGCATTCTCAATGCTGGCATTTCTTAACTCAAGTACTTGAGTAAATCAGCAAATAAGCATGCCTGCCAAAAGTCAGAAACTTGCTTGCCTTCAGAAAGTAACTATAGTTTTGAAGGACAGAATAACTGATTGCTGGGTGATAGCTCAATACCTTGGGATGATTTTCAAAGGCTGAAACCGCTGTACTTTATGCATCCTCATGTAACATTCATATAACATTATAAATGCAGTGGGCACAACAGAAATTCCTGTGGCACGGAATTTCAATAACGACAGGAATTCAAATTCCATTTAGCAAAGCAGACTGTGAGCAGCAAGCAGGCACAGGTAACTCTGTCCCGGGAATAGTGTAAAGGGTATCCCCGTCCCGTAACAGGGAACTGCCAGCAGAGGGCAGGAGAAGGTCTGAATGAACAACAAAACCCCAAATCGCTCTCGCTGAGCCGTGACCTCGGGTTAAGTCTGTGTACGCAGCTTTATCCTGAGCCTTCCTCATATTTACAGCTAAGCCTCTGATCCCTCACTTAGAGAGGCACGGAACAGCTAACAACATGTTTAAGAGTCGGGACGTAAATGCAGGCTGGTTGTTCTTCTGCCAATCAGGGTAATGAATACAAGGGAATACTGGCAGAAAATTCCCTAATCAACGTTTATTCCCAGACTTGCAGAGGAATAAGGAAACTGCTCAAACAATAATATCAAAGATTTTACTCTCAGGAAATGCACATATACACATTGCTGCTACTTCTTACTCTATTGCCCAGCCTTCCTCAAAAGTCTCTGCAGAGTCCCCGCTCTCAAAGGCATGCACTTAGGCACTGGGCTAATTCCTTGAGATTGTCCTTCATTTTTTGATTGAGGAGGGCCAGCTGTTCATCTGGGACTTTGTTACAATGAGCATTTCTAAAGATAAAGACCATAACGTAAAAGCAGTTTGAATGTCAGCAGCAGACCTGCAGCTCAAATGTAACGGTTAATGCTGCAGGATTTCTTCAATACTTCCATGTTACTTGAAAATAAATATTCACAAGTAAAACCCAACATATTAATCACTGCTTCGACCCTTTTTATGGGCAAGGTAAACCTATTCAGACTGATCAAACAGTGCCAGAACATGTCCACATACACTGCTCTGCTCCACACAGTGCTTGTGAAAGCCTCTTGGTGGTTGCTCAAGGCAGAGGAAGGCTGTCCTCTCCTGATGAGACATAAGGCAAGCTTCGTCTTTTGAAATCCATATCCTGTTTCTGGTGAGAAAACAAATACTCAAGCAGGACAATTAGGTTACTGGATGCTGAGACTACATTACAAAAAGACCAACAGGCTGCTTAGGCATCTCCTCTCGTGAAATTCACACCTGAGTAACTGTCAGCAGGTAAGGTCTCTATTCAGTTTTATTTTTTTCCACTTGGTTATTGAACCCACATCCCCATCTGTCCTCTCCCCCATGGTATTTGGTTTCACAATATATCTATGCATAGCAGATATTGAAGCCCTTGTCGGGCACCCTGACGAGAAAAATCACCTGGGCATCTGAGACCAGCTCTACATAACAGTGTTCCACACACCGAGACCTTTGGCCATCCTGCATGACCACATTCAACACATTTACACCTTTGTCCATTCTACCTGACATTGTCCAACACTTTCAGACCTTTGCCACAGTATGTGTCACCTACACTGATGCTGCTGCATTAGTGAAATTCCCAGTTTGGATGCAGTTTTGCCAATGGGTGGCATTGCCTGGGACCAGATGAGCCTGGGACATCACTGCACTTTTACCCACTGTTCTGCTGACAACCTGTAGTTTCAAATAACAATCTTCATCTATAAAATTGACTTTTTGCTCCCTAAAACCTGCTTTGTCTCTCTTGGGATTGTTCTTTGAGACAATAATGAACAGATGTTTTCTACCTGTCACCATTTCCCTCTGGGTATTTCTGAATGAAGAAATGTTCAATTTTCAGCTATTAACTGTACTTGAGGGCAAAAATAGCTACAAAGCTGCATGTGACTGTACCTGGACGGCACTTTCTATTGGCAAAAGGCACTTTTCCTAAATTTTAATTATTATATAGCTGAGAGGCTTTCAGGTAGAGGAAACACACAAAACACCCCAAGAGCTTTGCAAGTAGGTTCAGTAAGATTTGGTGGGTTGTTGTCCTTTTTGATAATTACCTTTTTGTACATTTTCTTTAATTAAAAAAGCTCTCTATTCTATTGCATTCAAAAATCCAGATACAAAGAATCAGAATTTGCCCAGTTTCAGATACTTAATTTTATTTTTATATTTGCTAGGCTAGATTTCAAATATAACCAGAAAAGAATAAGGAGCATTTGCCATTACATCTAATTAAAACACCAGGATAGCTATTAGTTGTTATGTTAAGTGGATGAAGTCATTAAAGGCAAACAGTTGCCAAACGCAGTGACATTTCAGAACCCCAGGCTAATTGTCTGAGAGGTGGCCTGGCAGATAAAACAGCAAAGCTGTCAGGGACTGCACGCTCTGGTTAAACAACTAGGACACCTGCCTTATGCTCCTGCTCCCCATCCTGGATTTTCAAATTTACCATTTGAATCAAGGACTTCAGCTGTAAAACATACTTACACAAAGACTGCAGTAGCAAAATACATCTTACAGGTATGTTTATTTAAGTTTAGGGTGAAATTGCTCCAAAATGCTGGCCAGATAACCTTGAAATGATACATAGAGTATATATAGGTCATTTTGTGATCATATATATTAACAGAAATAACTTAATTACTGCATGGGAAGGGAAAAAATGCTAAAATATAAATGGCACATCTCAGGTTTTTTTGCTTGAGCCCACAGACACCTAATCAGCTCCATGGGATTGTGTACAAATGTGTGTGCAGCCCTAACAGTGCCCCAAGGAGACTCCAGTATCAGGCAGACACAGCAGATACACCTCGAGAGCACTCAGAGAATGCTAAAGATACATTAGCAGAATGTTTTTACTTACGAAAACACTAGATAATTAATCTAGTATTATTATTTATTTAGTTTACTGAACAGGTCCCTGTTAGACAGCCCCCCCCACAACCCACACCAAGCAGTAGCACTGAGTCCACACTTTCTACACTGATGTTTTATTCATGTGTTTCTAACCTCTCAGGCAGGAAGGAGTCCAGAGGTCTTAACAGTGCTTGACAGCGTCTTTTCTCACAGATTTAACACACATGAACATTTACAGCTGTATTTTTCAAACACCACTAGACCCCAGACCCATCTGGCATGTGTAGGTAGGATCTTCCCTTCTATAGCCTGTCCGGCAACTTTCTAGAAAGAAATACTGTGCATTCTGAAAAGGATTAAAAAAACCCCAAAACAACCAAAAATACTTTAATTCATAATTAACATTTTGAAAACTCTAGGGTTTGCCAAGGTGGCACTTGCTGGAAATTTTATACTAAACAAGCAAACCCCGGAACACCAAAGCTACAAACACTATAAGTTAAACTTTTTTTTTTCCCATGACTGAAATACTTTCCTTCTTTCATTCACTTATCTATTTCCTGAATCAGCAACAGTCCCAATTTTACAATTTCTGCACTGAAAAACTTGCACAGACTAGTTTCACAGACTTAGCAGAATGACTATGTTAAAACAGAAAATACTTTGTTAGGATCAGTAAGCCCATGCTCACCCCACCCAAGTCTGAAATAAAAGGTCCTATCACTCATGTACTATCATATTGAAAGGAAAATTAATTTTTTGAAGGGAGACTAGCTATAAATACTGTAGACATTGCTCGTCTGGTTCACTTTACTTTGACTTCTGCAAGAAAAAGCCGCGCTGTAAGATAATAACCCTTAAGTCATAGTTATTTTGCCCAAATTATCTAAAGGAAACTTTTCAGGATCAGATAAATTTGTTTCTCCATCACAGTAAATTCAATCTGAACAGCTTCATTTCAGGAACATATATATCAAAATGAAAGGAATTCCATTTATTAGTATTGGGTTTTGTTACCAAAATGAACAAGAAGAAAAGTTTTGGATCTATAGCGCATAAATGTAGTCAGCAGCACTGTGTCCAATGTGTTCTATATTGATGTTTTATTTATGTCATTCTGTAATCTCTCAGGCAGAAAGGAGTCCAGAGGCTTAACTAGTGCTTGACAGTGTCTTTCTCCCAGATTTAACACACATGAGCATTTATAGCTGTATTTATGTGTATAGTGTAGTCTAGCACAATTCAATTTCTAATTAAAAGTGTTTCTAGACTGACAATACACATCTACGTATCAACATCTGCTGGTGTTATATATTGATTATTAGGTATTGGATAACCACAGCTTAGTGAAACACTAGCATTTCACTGAGAAATTTAGATATTTTTAGCATGAGCAAACCAGATGGGAACTGTAAGTACCCATTTCTCCCACCTCCAGCTAGCGTGTAATCCCCAAATGCATATTAAACCCCACTTCCTGTTCAAGTTAATTGGCTTTGCTGGTGTGTGGCACTGAATAGTGATCTTATGCTTTGGGGGGTTTTCAAATGTCACTGCTGTGTTGCACAGCCCATGACAGCTGAAGTGCACAAAGAGAGCAAAAGCAAAGGGAGCACTGAGCTGCTTTCCTGTGTCCAGGTAGGAAGAGCTGTAGCAGAACCCTCAGGCGGGCAAGGAGCTGACTTGCAGCTGAGGTGCACCATAGTTCACTTCCCTGCTGAACACTTCAAACTTTTGCAGCAACACCCCTTGCTGCACACTTAAAACTGGTGCAGGAGCCAGTAGTGGCAAATATTATCTGTAGAAAACAGAGAGCTTCCCAGATGTGAGCACCCAGGTAACTTGGAGCACACTGGGCTGAGCCCCTGTCTTCATGCTCAGGCTCTTTAGTGAAGTGAAGATTTGGAGAAAGGTTCAGGATGTTTCTGTTCTGTTCTTTGTTGCGAGGAAAGTGAATACAAAACATTTAACAAAAGAAGAATCCATCTGCAGTTTTCCATTTATGTGTATCTCTCTATCAAAAAAAAGTGTTGACTTACTAACATGACATGCAGCTATCAAGGACTAACCTGAATAACCTCCACTTTGCTCTACCCACACCTCGTGCATTGCTGGAACAGTGTATTATTCTACAGAGAAGCAGCTACCAGCCTCAGATGTAGAAAGCACATTTTCCCTGTGATTTGGCAAAACCTTCCAAAATAAAAAGAAGCAAAGCTGATTAAGTCACAGCACACATGATCAAGTGAACTTCATCCTCTGTGGACTTGGCTATGTTTAGGAACAACAGTTAAATGTTGCTTTTGCTGTGCTTCACACTAATTATATTTCCCAGTTACTAATTTCAGGGAGAACAACCACTGACTATCAAAATCCAAACAATTTATTCTAGGAACGTGCACAATAAATCCTCCTACAGAAGAAAACCTTTAACAATTAAACATTTGCTTTAAAGCTTTTTCTTCCACTTTAGTAGATGAACTACACCAACACAGTTCATATTTAAAACATTATGTACGGACATAGAGTTTTAACTATGTTTATGGTCAATGTCAATTCATCAAAGTATTCCACAAAGCTTCTCCTTTTGCATCCCTCAGTCTTGGCCCCTACACATAATTGTTAATAAAGCGTATGATTTAGTGGTGGGATCCAAATACCCTTTTCACTCCAGAACATTAACTTTTCCTTCTGGCATTTATGTAATCTCATCTGAGAATCTAATCATTCTAGGTTTTCCATAAAGAACCTAACATGTCCTTGTTGGGACTTCTTCTTACTTTTCTACTTGTCCTTTAGCTGTGAGCTTCTGAGACTCAAGGAATTCCAAGCACAAAGTTTTCAGTGCATGTAAGTCCGCCTAGGAGACACTGCTGAGACCTGACCACATGCTGGCAACCTTTCTGCCCTGGAGAACAAAAATATTATATTTACATACATCCTTTTGTATGTAATGTATGCATCTCTGTATTATCATTTATTATGACTGTTCTTGGTCCAACTATTTAATACCAGCCACTGTGAACAGAAAGTGTTAATTGTCCCTGTTAGAAACCAATCAAGCCCTCTGAAGGGCAAGGCTCCCAAACCAAGGCTCATGCAACTCTCACCCTTGAACTGTATTAAAGGGTCTGAATTACTTGGAGCTCCTAGAAATCTAGGAAATACCCCAAAGTGGAGACTGGCTTAACACTGACCCAGGCAACCTCATCATTTATGCATGGGGGTGGTGCAGCCTGTTGAAGGAGTCCAGTCCAGTGAGGGAACAGTGAGAAATGAGACATGTTGGGTCCCACACCCTTTGCATAAATCCTGCTCCATTCTGACAATGTTTGTATTTTACGGAAACAGAAGACCTTGGATCTATTAGGTTAGTACTTGGAAGATTATTTTTCAAGGGCAAGAGACAACAAGGAGATAGACAGATACACAAATGAGGCTGAACATTTCTGCATCCCTTGAAAGAGTTATGGAAACCGATGTTCTTAAGTGGAATTTATTTGGAGATTCAACACCTTAACAAATGTAAAAACTATTAAGTCTGCCTTTTTACCACTGCAAAAGATAAATCTTTGTTTAATATGTAATTTCTCAGAGGATTATTCACTGAGTTCCAGCTATAAATTGTATTAGTTGTTTATGCAAACTCAGAACACAAATCATATTATTCATGGAGCTCTTGACCTACAGAATAATAAAGATAATTTACCAAACTTAAACTTTACACATAAGAGAGGTGAGTGGATTATACACATCCACTGATTTTTCAAGTCTCAAAAAGAAAGTGGTTGAGGTTTTTTCTGGGTAAGAATTTGGAGCATTTACAAATATTTCCAAAAATCAATAAAATTAAAGGATAAATCACAATATAAAGTGACTAAACTGTATGCAAAGTGTTTAAATTATATACTAAAATGAAAACATACACAGAGTCCAGGACAGACAGCGGACTTGTGCCAACACAAAGAAGCCAATTAAAACATAGTGGGTCACTAAGCTTTGTAGTAAGGAGTGCTTAGCACAGAGATTAGATCCCATATTCAGTATTTTCTGTCAAAATTAATCTAAACTTTTGCAGTGATGTGTGGCAACACTACACAGGATGGAGGGAAAATCCAGTTTGCACTGGTGTATCCTACTTTCTTTTGTGACCTTCATGGCCCACAGAGGAACAAGTCAGAGATAGAGTTAATATTACAGTCAACAATGTGCAGCTTTCACTGCTGTGCCAAGTCTGCCTCTGCCCTCGCTCAGGGGAAGTCCTGTGCAGGAGCAGGCACTGCAGGCACCAGGGGAGAACTACGGACACTCAGATGGTATTCCCACGGCATGAGCATTTGAGAGCCTTTAGACACAAACAGGCCCTTCCTTGCACATACACGTACACTCTAGAGGTACTCTGTTTTCTTTTCACTTTTACCAGAATTCATTTCAAAGACCAGATACACTGGCCCAGCACATAATTTTTAAAGAAAATACAGGTAATTAGAGAATGACATTTCTGTTGATCCTTCAGCCATATGGAGAAGACTGACTTGATTCAGGACAAAGTCCAAAATTGGGACGTAAGTACTAGAGTCAGTAATTCAACATCAGAGCTGTGGCCAGATGCTTTCTGGGCACAAAACAAGCAGAATGTGACTTTAAATGTTTTAAGAAAAAAAATGTAGCTTATATTTGTCCAAAATGACAGATGTCTATTAAGAGGCTCATATGGGTCTTCCACCACAGTATAGGAAAAGCTACTTGGTTCAAAGTATTACTTTATTCCTTCTGCCTCTGTATACTCTTGCAAATGATTTTGTAGCACTTTGAAAAGCAAATTTTTGTTCTCATTCATAAATAAGGACAGAGCTAGAAATCTGGCCCACCGATTTTTATTTTTCTGGTAATTTAAGTTCTTCAAATGAGTGATTTCAAACAAAAGCCTCTACAGGGCACTGAAAAGCCTCATTTCTTATATGGCTGTGCCTTGACACCAGATTCTCTACTGAAGTGTTCTCAGAGGTCAGGGTCATTCATAAACAATAGGCCATGTAAAATAGGGGTGAGTTTTTACTGTGTTCCATGCCATCACCTGGTTTTATCATCTTTGCAGGAACATAGCACCCTTTAGATTGTCATTTAGGACAAATTCTGTTGAAGCTGACTGATGGCTTCAACAGCTAATTACTGGTGAGAAGAAAGAAGAATGGACAAATAAGTGTGATCCTCTACATTTAATTTCTTTTTGGGGAAATACAGACAACTGAGTTCTTGAAATTGTAGTAAGACACTTAAAACCTACATCAAAATCCTTATTCATTTGCATGCCTCAAGAAATACAGCATATTAAGCATACAATGCCCTAAATCAATAAAGGCTTTCTATCTTCAAGGCCCCAGCTACTCACAACTTGATGGCCTTGGGTAAAAAGAAAACCCACAAGAAGTCAAAAAAATCTATTAAAACTCATGTCAGGTTCTAAAAAGAACAAATACAGAGATCTGTGTATTACGTTTTTTGATAACCTAACAGTTCAGAGAAAAAAAAAACCTCTAGGTTCTTCCGCACATTTTCTGACTAACTCACCTAGAATAAAGGTAACAATAAAAATGAGAGGACAGAGTAGCCAAAAACAAAATTAAACACATAGTTTAAATATTTCAGGAAAAAGACATATGATGTTATGCTACACTGATATTCATGTAATTAACTGCCTGACACTTAAACTGAGAGGCTTAAATAACGGCAGAGACAACACATAAGATGAGAACTGTAAAAGAAGCTTAATCCAGTGCCACAATGTTAAACTGCCAAGATAAACTGATCAACAATAATGGCAGAATAATTTTCAGTGGTAATGTCTTTTGGGTTATTTGTAAAAAGCGGAACGAGAAACAAAGTGCTTGCAGTTTATCAAAACATCACAGTTTAGCTAAAAAAGTAAAGGCTGACAAATGAGTTTGGAAAAAAAAAAATTCCAGGGAACAAAATATTAGCTCTAAAAGGAAAGAAAGATAATTATTTGCACAAGTGAACAGTGGCATAAATTTATTAAGGTTGATAATGGTTGAATTTCCAGTCAACCTTCTCCTGTGTGAGATGCCACACTGAATCCACCAAATGTAATCATGCAGTCTGACTCTCTTTTGGCACACAGATTTATTTAATGCTATGACATAGTCTAGTAACACGTGGTGTGGATGAGTTTGTGGGGATAAAAAGAAAGCTCTTCAATAGAGATAAATGCATGATGAATGCGAGGAATTGAAGGTCGCATATGCTTGGCAGGCAATACTTTGTTCTAATTCATTTTGAAAACACTTGAATGATGATTTAGCAATTAAATTATCTACTTGTAATACAACATAATTATACATTTTGGAAGATAGAGGCTAGTTGGTTGGCTTAATTCCTTCTAATATGTGTTTAGACTTTGTAAGTCTACAATTAGCCTGTATATGGGTTAGCTGGTATTTTCTATTTAAAATTTACTTTTTAATTTTCTCTTATTCTTTGTTGCTCCCTCTCCCCTTTTTCTGATGTGCTGTAGTTGTGGTTTTAATAAAACAATTACTGGCAGAAAACTTAACCTGACTGATCATGCAAATAAAACAAACATAACTTTATTTTGCACCAAAATGTGGGAATTTACAGTCAAAAGCTTAAAACTTTGCACCAAAAAATAGTAAAATAATCCTGGTTTAATTCTTGTAATGACCTGTCTCATCATCTTTCCCTGCCTCAATATCAACACTAAATCCCAACTAAACTATGTTCTTTCCTATGTGATCGTTTTTCTTTTCACGTCACAAAGCCAGTAAGAGAGTTCTGGTTTTATATAGTACTTCGGTTCTTGATGTTTACACCAATAAATCTTGCATGTTCAGTAATTCAGTCTCTGAGTATCTATTTATAATTTACTCCTTATATTTACCCTTGATGTCTCACTGTGAGACTCTTCACCTCTCGGGCTGCCAGAGCTGACATTACAGCTACAGAGTAGAGACACATACAAAACTTCTCATACCAAGAACATCATCCTTTTTTAAAAACAATTCCTATTCTGGATCTTACAAAACGAAGTAAGTTTTTATCCAAAAGATATCTTCTCAGCTATACCTCAGGGATAAACTGGTGCAAATGGGCAACACAATTATGGAAGCACCATACAATTATCAGTGGACTAACCTTTTTATCTTCCAGCAATCTATCAAGTTTATTCAAGTTGGACTGTCTTTTCATCACTTTTTTTTTCTGTTTGCAATGCAGTTACTTAGGATTTACCCCATATAAACATGTCCTATTGCTATGTTCTACCTCAAAAATAAATGGGCTGTAGCAGGTAAGTTTCATATGATTGGCCGAAATAATTTCCCATTAATTATGCAATCTAAACTAAATTACAAGTGATAAATAGTTGCTAAAGGTATTAAAATTACTTGTAAACCCCTTAATTACAAATTTATACTGTTTACAAATTGCAGACACTGGAAAACAGAAGGGGTTAATCCAAAGGAATTTGCAAGCAAAACAAAAACTAAAACACACCACAATCTCAGGAGCCCCCACAAAAGCCAAGATCCAAGCACCCTGACCATCCATGCAGTAACAGCTCTACTGGACTGCACGAGAGTTTGGGGTAGACACTGAAATTCCCTTGCACCCATCTGCCCTCTTCATTGAGGTTTTTATTAAGAGGATTTTCACACAGGACACCACTCCCTTGAATACACCTCTGACACGGAGCAGGGGCCAGTGCCATATGGATGGATCCAAACTGAGATTGCAGACTGGCTGTACCTCTGGGCTGTGTCGCTGGTAACCCCATCTCCAGCCCAACTCCTGCCCATCCCAGCTGGGTCCCTGGATTCAGCTGACCACCCCACTGGCATGGCACTGCTATGCCCACTCTGCAGTGCTAGGCGATAGAGCACAGAAATTGTGCTGCATTGTTGCCAATGCACAAAAAATTACTGCTTTGCTTCACAAAAGAGATCTGTGGAAGGGCTCAACTCCTCATCTCTAACTCACAGCCCGGGACTTCCTTCACTGTATGTGGAGAGCACAAGCTGCACACCATCCCTGAACAGCCCTGCAAAACCACAGGACCAGTAAACACTGACTTTCTCCCAGGCTCCTCTTTATTTCTCATCCCTTTTACTGCAACAGAAACCTGCCCGCTCTTTCCCACTTCTGGCTTCCAAGAATCACTAAATGACATAAAATGGGATGATTTTTCACCACATAAAACGACAACAACTAAACAACAAAACCAGAAAAGGTAATAAGGTGGTAACCAGTCTGCCCACTAGATAACAACCGTGTAAAACAATAGCTATGTCAATAGCAAGTAGTATACCAGGTTTCAGGCAATTTTAAACAAATGTCTCACCAAGTCCAACTGTTATGTGAAAAACACAACAAGCTTTGTACAGTGATTTTTACTTCTCTCTCTTGTTTTCGAACAGACGATTACAAAGTGTGAAGTATTTTCGACAGAAAATTAAACTGTTTAGAACTGGTATTATTACATTCTTCTATTTCTATCTTAAGCAACACATGCCCACTACCCACGCCAATGATCATCCTGTGTCAAATACTTTATACGTAAAGGAGGGTCATAAATAAACAATTTTACACATAGACATGGCTGCTGGTGCACAAGTAACCAGAAGCCAGTAAACCATCCATTTGCTCACTGCAGAGAGGAAACCAGCAGCTAACAGAAGAGAAGGAAAAGCTATTCTGGTCCATAATGCACATCCCAAGAAACCAGCAGCTGCTCCTGCTTAGTAAGTGAGAAGTGATCAGATGAAAACAATTTCAGAGGAAAGAAAATGAAAAACCTACACAGCTATGTTTTAAAGGGTTTCCCCACCTCACTTTGTATTAACCTCTCACCTTCTTCCTAACTTTTTGGACATACTGCTCATCAACATTTCTTCAAACTAAAGGCTGGAATGTATACAAGAATTATCAGGTTTTGAGGGATGAAATGAAGGGTTTTTTTACTTTGCCACCTTAAAAAGCATTCTTCCTCCCAATGAAGAATGTTTTGAACACGTACCTGCTGAAGAGCAAATTCCTACCCTATGTAATCCATCCTGGCAGTTCAGTTAAAATATCAGGGCTACTTGCCTAATAAAATCTGCAGCTCTAAAAGTCCAAGGTGATAGGTCCTTCAAAACCCAGTTAAAGATGCACCTATTAATGAAAACAACACAGGACAACCCCATACAAACACAGCAAGTTCTAAAATTGATAAAGGTAGAGCCAGGAGGAAATATGAAAGGTTTCAGTTTGAAAATAGGAAGCATTCAAGGTGCAAATGAAATCAGCTTGCTTTGCAAACAACTCTCATTATTAACATCATGAAGATCTAGCCAGATGGGAGACAATATCCTACACAGTGCAGCTGAGAAAAACAACAGCAGGGAAACAAAATCATTCTTCTTTTCAACTGTAATACCACAGCCAGCACTAGGAGTTGTTTTCAGAAAACACTCTGCAAGGTTTATTTTGAATAAAAAGTAAAGTACAGCCTCTCCTGAGTCTTGTCTATAAGTGCCACTGCCACAGACAAGGCACAATGATTTCCTTTTCTCTGTTGAAGAGGACCTCTTAAGGATGTTTCTGAGAACCACTTAAGCAAACAGCACGATAATCTCAAAGACAACATTCCTAAACACTTCTTAAAGAGATCATATATGTTTCCCTCCTCTCACAAATATAAAAAATGTGTGGATGGAGGCTATTCAGTTGCATTCAAAATTACTTTGGACAAATATATCGGCAGCTAGTGATGTTGGCAACTGAGCTTCTCTCCTTTCACTGGAAGTGGATGCAGGTTTTTTCTAAGCACTTTCCACACTGTGAAAAATGAATAAGTCAATTACTGTGATTTATACAAAACTAACTTCTACAGAAGAATCAGTGAGTAGCACTCTGTAAATACTGTCTTTCTAGGCAAATATATATATACACCATACAGAGTGAGCATATAATTAATTTAAGATTTCTTTTCTTGATGGCAGAGTTCCATCAGAAGTGTTGACTGTTATATGAAGAGACAAAGACTGGATTAGCTCTTACTCAGCCATTTTAGACTGATTTACAGCATGAAGGGTAAATTGTAAGTTTTAGAAAAAGATTTATGTGTGACTAGACAAATAAGATTCCTCCCACATACATATATATGGTCAAAGGGGGAAACAGAAACTGAAAAACAAAAGCCATGAGAACTGGAACAGTTTTCTATAAGCAGAGTGATAAATAGTAGTGCTGTGTGAACATCTATCTTTTCAAACACCTCTTGTGTTTGTTTTTTCATTGGAGATCTCATGGCAGGCTTATTTAACCAATTTAAAATTGGTGAGCATCCTGGCTTGGAAATAGTCTTAAAGGCAGGAAAATTCTCTAAAGTATCATTGGAAAAACCACTGCCACAATATCCTTGTACAAGGCAGACCGGGAATCGGCCAACTGAGCATGTTATAGCCGTGTTAAGAATTTTGTTGTATAAAGAACAATACACACATTAAGCTTCAGTGGTGGTGAGTGTTGCCCTATATTTATTTTTAGAGTTTGTTTAGCAAAGAAAACAAGCTGTATTTATTTACACCTAGAAACGCAGATGTGTATACAATGCTTCTGAGAAGACACTTCAATGTTACTAGGATCATTACCTGCTTCCACCTTTATGAAATTTGGCTGTAGAGAGTACCAGTATGCTGAGTTCTGCAGTTTCTCCTCATTCTTAGCAGTTTTCTGTAGTGCATTTTTCACACTGAGCAAGTATGTCCATATAGGGAAAGGTTTGAGGCTTGCCCCTTGTATTTCTTATAAATTAGAAAACCCAGAAACTTCTGTAAGGTTTGGATAGCCATTGGTTCAGTGCCAAAAGAGAAGCTTTAATTGAACCCTGTCACTGTCTGTCAAAGCCTGTATCTGTTTCTATTGGCAGCTTGCCAGAAAAGCCCACGTGAAACATTAGGTACTTAAGAAAGGACACAAAGAAACCAAGAGGCTTTTTTGGGGTGTCTTGGCAAGGTGCGAGAGGTCTCTCTGACACCTGTGCTCTGCTTTATATTTTATGTAGCAGTTTGTTATTTTCATTTATTAAACCAGTTTCTTTACAAAACACATGGGAAGAGCTGTCTCGCTTATTTTTAAGCAACAATCCCTGCCGGCTGGACCCCAGGGGTGAGGTGAATTCCCTCAGTTTTCATCTCTTATGATTAAAGAGAGAACAAGAAGCAGATAAACATGTCCTCTCCCTACCTTTCCCCTTCTTTCTTGAAATAATTCAAATTACATCAAAACCAGCTCCCTGCCTTCAGGCTGTGCCTATGCCCATACACTCCCTCTCTGGCATGCCCCGCACCTTCCCACTTCCCAGCACAAACCTGCATGAGCTCCTGCCTCCCCTCAAAACCTTACCCCTCAAACAGAAGGCCATCTGCCACACCCAGCACATTGTTCCTGCACCCCACCATCACATGCACCTCCCCTGACTCACACACTGCCCCAGGAAGCTCCCGAGGCATTGCTGGGGCTGATGTGGCAGGGCCAGTGCCAGCAGCACTCTGCTGTCAGAGGTGGCTGGCACGCTCCAGCACACCAGCTGCAAGCAAACCCACACACCTCACACATGCTTACTCTTTTGGGAAGCTTGGGAAGCCTGCAGCCAGGAAGCAGACATTTTTCAGGACCATCAAGTCTCTCCCAGCACCCAGCCACTCCATTCACAAGGGAAGGTGGTTTGGAAACTTCCATGGGCTGTGCCACAACCTCTGCCAGCCATGAGGCTGGCGTTCCTGGCCCAGAGCAGCTCCAGGCCTCACAGAGAAAACATACATGGGGGCTTTCCTGACAAGAATCACACATCAGCTCTTACTCCAAAACTTCAATTTTAGTACTGCAAATATGAGTTGGCTTGTTGCTTCCTAGAGTTTGTCCTCTGAAGGGCTGTAAATTCATACAACCACAGCACTGCCTAGAGAGGAAATGACCTCAAAAGATCATCTGGTCCAATATTCCATGAGAGAGGGAGCCCAGAAGAAATTATCTAACATCCTGTCCAATGCCACCTTGAAAATATCCAGTGATAGGGCCTCCACCATGTCCCTCAAGAGCTTGCTGTCACTGTAAGAAATTTCTTTTATAGAGGTAAAGCCTCTCCTGGTACCGATCCTTTTTGCTTTCTCCAGGTAGCTACTTGAGAAGACAGAGCTTCCATTCTCTTTGTACACATNGCCGGCTGGACCCCAGGGGTGAGGTGAATTCCCTCAGTTTTCATCTCTTATGATTAAAGAGAGAACAAGAAGCAGATAAACATGTCCCATCCCTACCTTTCCCCTTCTTTCTTGAAATAATTCAAATTACATCAAAACCAGCTCCCTGCCTTCAGGCTGTGCCTATGCCCATACACTCCCTCTCTGGCATGCCCCGCACCTTCCCACTTCCCAGCACAAACCTGCATGAGCTCCTGCCTCCCCTCAAAACCTTACCCCTCAAACAGAAGGCCATCTGCCACATCCAGCACATTGTTCCTGCAGCCCTGCAGCTTTCAGCACACCTGTCCTGCACCCCACCATCACATGCACCTCCCCTGACTCACACACTGCCCCAGGAAGCTCCCGAGGCATTGCTGGGGCTGATGTGGCAGGGCCAGTGCCAGCAGCACTCTGCTGTCAGAGGTGGCTGGCACGCTCCAGCACACCAGCTGCAAGCAAACCCACACACCTCACACATGCTAACTCTTTTGGGAAGCTTGGGAAGCCTGCAGCCAGGAAGCAGACATTTTTCAGGACCATCAAGTCTCTCCCAGCACCCAGCCACTCCATTCACAAGGGAAGGTGGTTTGGAAACTTCCATGGGCTGTGCCACAACCTCTGCCAGCCATGAGGCTGGCGTTCCTGGCCCAGAGCAGCTCCAGGCCTCACAGAGAAAACATACATGGGGGCTTTCCTGACAAGAATCACACATCAGCTCTTACTCCAAAACTTCAATTTTAGTACTGCAAATATGAGTTGGCTTGTTGCTTCCTAGAGTTTGTCCTCTGAAGGGCTGTAAATTCATACAACCACAGCACTGCCTAGAGAGGAAATGACCTCAAAAGATCATCTGGTCCAATATTCCATGAGAGAGGGAGCCCAGAAGAAATTATCTAACATCCTGTCCAATGCCACCTTGAAAATATCCAGTGATAGGGCCTCCACCATGTCCCTCAAGAGCTTGCTGTCACTGTAAGAAATTTCTTTTATAGAGGTAAAGCCTCTCCTGGTACCGATCCTTTTTGCTTTCTCCAGGTAGCTACTTGAGAAGACAGAGCTTCCATTCTCTTTGTACACATCCTTTAAATACTGGAATATGGTGATGAAGTCCTCCAGAGCCTTCTCTTCTCCAGGTTAAATGCCTAGTCTCCAAAAGGAAGAACAGAAAAATAAAAACAAGGCCCTGCTGATACCCAGTGAGGCACAAGAAAGATGTGAGCAGAAGCCAGGCTGCAGCACAGATGAAAGGGCAGAAACAAGAAGTGGATGCTCTTCTGCTACTAAAACTGTACAAACAGACCTGCAATGGGGTCCTAGAGTACTGTAAGCAGGACAGCAGCCTAGTCAGGAGCAATGATCTGAGCCAATTGTGCTAATTTTAAGTCAAAGAATTCTCATATTTTTGCATGTTTGGAACACAACACAAAAGCACATTGCTGGGTTTTTTTCAATCCGTGTACATTAACACAGGACAGACTTAAAATTACAGTAGAAAAGAACACCTGTTTCCTTACAGTAGCTAACTAGATTAGGTACTATTGTCAATTTTATTTAAGAAAGGTGCAAACAGTTTTCCCCAGTATACCTTACACTAAGAGTCCCTTTGTTTTCCAACAGAAGAAAACAGAGAATCAATGCAAACAAATGAATTGTACAGTGTTAAAATATAAATATTTCAAAGCTCATATTTTATAAAACTTTATCCAGGTGCTCCCTGACAAGAATCAGAAACATGTTTTGTACTCAGCTGATTGGGAAAATAGGCTTATTTTTCTTTTTGAACCAAATTAGTCCAGAAATATTTGATGAAAAAAAGTTTATTAGTTAGTTATTAATCAGCATCCAGACGTCAATAGAGACCCTTCAGTATTACTTTAATAATAAAATATTTTTAAAAAATAGCCTTAATTGAGAGGTGGGATATAAATTCTCTAGGGAAAAACTTCTTACTCTACTTTAAGAATTGTCCTCATGATTCCTCCATCATTCAAACTTCACTGAGGGATTATTATTCACCTACAAAATTAAAATCCAAATTGATCCTAAATCATGCAGGGCTTTTAGAAACCATCTGCTGAATTTTATGCCTCAAAATTCTAGATTACATGATTTCCTATATAAAAAGTGCACACCAATATTTCAACATCACATTTCCATAAAATCAAGTTCTATTTGATTCTAAAATACACGTATGCCTCTATTTTTAAACTTCCAAGTCATATCTTAATCAAAATGCACATAGGAAAATACTTGAAACAACATTCATTTCTTATAGCCAGTTAAACACTCTTCAGTAAATAATTCTCTTGTAACTGTAACAGTTAAAGCTATTAAAAGGGAATACCAACACCACCTCTTCAAGATCAATTGAAACAGTTTGACTAAAGGAAATGTGGCAATCAGAAGAAGTGAAATTTAACTTGAAGTGTCTTCTGCAAACCTTGCCTTACACTTCAGGTGTATATAACCATTGATATTTGACCGCTTAAGGAACAAGGAAATGGTAAAAATGAAGTTTAAACAATTTGAAAGCAATGTCAGTACACCAGAAGTACCTTAAACCAACGACTGAATTAGTTTTTACAAAGTACTTCTGATTAGTTCCTAAAACTTAACACACATCCCAACATGATATCGGTGTAATCTGCAAGTATTTGGCATATCTGAATATCCTTGCAATGACCTGACCCAAGCTAGAACAATATCAGTATGTCAGGATTCAAGGATACATAGATGATGTACTGGGCATCTCTTTTATTATGACTAAAGTTGGCTTATCTTGTGGCATTACTCAGAATTCTAACTCTATCTGGTTTAATGTTTTCCATGAGAAGTAGAAAGGTACAGATGACTTTCTTTTTTTAAGTGTAAGAACTATAACCTTAATTTCAAATGGATCTTCTCAAGTTTGCTCATTGCCTCCTTGGACAGAAAAAAATCTCAGTTTGTTTCTACTTACACAACGAGCAAGTCCAATATGTATTTCTTTCTAAAGTGTTCACTGTATTTCATAAAACAGAAAAATCACTGATCACAATTTTGAAATTATATATGGAAACTATTACATCATTGAGAAATAACACACCAGTAAGTTTATAACTATGATACACTGGAAAACCATCTCACTTTCTCATCCTTGACTAAAGTTGTTTTGACTTGACAGTCTCTGAAACCCCATTAAGGAGTATTTCTTCCCTTTTGCACTCCACTTATGCCCATCTGCAAAGACATTTAACTCTGTGAAGTCCTGAGTCCTCAAATATCTCCGTTTCCAAGCTTTAGAGCCTTAGTTGCCACCTTCTAAATAACATCTTGTCATGTTACACAAACAAAACAACCATAATTTCTACTTCATACACCACTTTTCAAAGTTAAGTCTTTGGATACCAAAGCCACTTCAATGCAGCTCTCAGAAACTGAGGGTGACAGGCTTGCTTGAGTAGAAAAGCTTTGTAAAGATGTAAAAAAACTTGCCCCTGATAAATGGGATCAGGAGAGGGGAATGTCTCGGAGGTCCTTGCGGGCAGGCTGCGGGCGCTGCAGGCTCTCCTTGTCAGCTGTGAGAACTGAGCGAGCAGAACCATTTAGGGAGCTTATTACTGGGTCAGCGAGCAAAAGGAGCGAACACACACATAGCAGAGTCCCAGCTTACTGCCCAATTAAAAGCTTCACATTATTGCACTACACCACTGAAAGCAAGGTGAAGGAACACAGTCAACTCTGCAGATCTGCTCCTTCTTTGTAAATAACATCAGAAGAATTAAAAAAAAAAAAAAAAGGCAAAAACCCTACTCACAACAAAAGAGTTCTTTCAGTCACTAGTTCTGCAGCCATCATTTCAATACAAAAGGATGCCCTTGAGCATCTGTACACAAAACATACACTGTTTTACATGGTGAATATTGTGATTACCTTAATGCAGCTAATTTGGAGTGAGCCTGCACACAGTCCTTTAAAAAGAAAATTGCCTCTTTGCTAAAGAAATGTTTTCATAGCAGTTTACAGTCAATTTCAGAACAAATTCCCTACTGCAGTGAGTAGTACTAGGCTCTCATCTACTATACATAATTATAGTAGAGGAGATCATTTGGCTGCTATTGCTTCTATGCTACAGCAGCTTCAAATTCAGAAACAAAAATAACCAACATACTGGGGCATTATTTTCCTAGGGCAATAGGGCAATCAAAACCAGGCACATTTAAGTAGTGATAATCAACATAGCTACATATCTGATTGGTGAGCAGTGTGAGAACTGTATTACTTTCATTTCAATATCCAAGCCACAGGAGAGGAACTGGGCCAGCTTACAGCAGCAAGTGATATAGAGCAAATGATATTTTTGGTAAATGCCTTCTGGTGCTCAGAATCTAATTTCCATACAAAAATACCCAATTTTTTGCAAGTGGAAGGGATCTTCATAATCTTGTATATTTGCCCTAGTCAACTGGCTTCAGGAAGTGTGGATCACATCTATTTGTTTAGCAATGTGTGAGAAACTGATTCAGGCAACGGGAGCTTGTCTCTGACTTCATATTTATTAAAATATCTTAGGTTTATCAAATTATACAATTAAAAAACAAAACAAAAAACCCACCAGGAAGTGTCCTCCAGTTCTTCCATTATTCATTAAATCAGAAATAAGCAGCTCAACATAAGGCATTCAAGCTGTTATGAAATTCACTTATTTGGAAATGACAAATGAAGCTCATTCTCAGTGTAACAGCTTTTCCCAGGGAGTCAATTTATTTAAAAGAAATTAAGACATTACCTTGCCAAGACATAATTATGGATTCTGTAAGTAGTTTCAGCCTGAAGTATAAAGCTCTGCTTTTAAACTTCTACAGCAAAAAAAGAAGACATATTAACCATTACATTGTAGACCTGACATATCGGATGTGCTCCAGGAGTGAGGGAGGTCTGTAGGATCACACAGCTTTGTGCCTTTATCCTGCAATGGATCTGTACAGTTGGATTCCCCCAGCCCCAATCAGGAAGGCTCTGTGCAGGTGCAGAAATCCATTAATGGCCACATGCAAGGCTGTGTCTCCAAGAGGACTGGCTTGCTGCCTGTGACAGCTGGAAATACCTCCACACTGCTGCAGCAAGGCTCATGTTCTGACTGCCCCTCTGAAATCTATTTGGAAGAATTAACTGCTCAATATAATATCCCAGCAGTGTGCAGCTATGGTGCAGGGCTGCTGGCACCCAAGAGGCAAAGAACAGAACAAGGCATCACAGTCCCTACAGTCTATGAATCTACAGCAGACATGATTTAGTATTCCAATACCAAGGTGATGAGTATTCTATGGATAACTCATGTAGATTACTCACTCAGCAAGTCTGTCACACACTCAAGTGTGGTATTTGAAAATACTAGGTTGTTTTCTGACTTTAGAAAGAAAATTTTCATCCTACTCACTGTACTAAAATAGCTTCAAGTAGAAATATTTGGCCTTGAGAACAGAATTACTAAATTGTGTGTGTGTGTGTGTAGGTACACGTAATCCAGAGTGTGCCTAACCAAAATAGCTCAAGCCTGCATGCAGCAGATCCTATTTGGGGATTTCTATTTCACATTTGCACAAAGGCACAGCAGATCCCTCACCTTCTTGCCTGCCCTGGAAAGGTGAGTGTCCACTGACTGGGCAAGGCAGAGAGGTGTGAGAGGGCCATCCTGTGCACTGCTAGTGCAAGGAAAGCAAGAGACACCCCGAGCAGCACACCCAACACCACAGCACTTCTGCACCATCGCCTTGGAGTGGTTTGGCAGGTTACAGCTGGAGCAGGCTGCTGTCTGGCACATGGGAGGGAGGTGACATCACAGCTCTTCAAGGCTAGGAGGTAAGTGTTGACCTGCCTAAACTAGGGAAGTTTACACCTAAGCCACCTGATGTGCCTGATTTAGAATTTTGATTAAGGCTTGAATTTATTTAATTAATCATACACAAATACAGTGCTATGCCTGAGTATGACAACTAGTTTCTTTCAGACTATTAAATCTGTTGCAGTATTTTAACTTTATCCATCCAAATGTATGCCCTTTTCATTGAATCATAAAATTGTTCAGGTTGGAAAAGACTCCAACTTCAATCCAATTGGATTGAGTCCAATCTTTGACTGAACATCACCCTGTTAACTAAAGCAGTCATTTCTTGAACGTATCCAGGGGTGATGACTCCACTACTTCATGAGGGAGCCTATTCCAATGCTTGACAACTCTTTCAGTGAATAAATTCTTCCTAATATCTAACCTGAACCTCCCCTGACACAGCTTGAAGTAATTTCCTCTGCTCCTCTCACTGGTTGCCTGCCAGAACAGCCTGACCCCCACCCGGCTGCAGCCTCCTTTCAGGTAGTTTAGAGTGATAAAGGTCTCCCCTGAGCCGCCTTTTCTCCGGGCTAAAGAGACCCAGCTGCTCCTCATTGACTCACTCTCCAGACCCTTCCCCAGCTCTGTTGCCCTTCTCTGGACATGCTCCAGCCCCTTGTAGTGATGGGTCTGGAAATGCACATCAGACTCGAGGTGCAGCCTTTCCAGTGCCAAGTACAGGGGGACAATCACTGCCCTGGTCTTTGCTTAAGAACATCATTGTGTGAATCAAAATCAAGGGCACAGATGGCTCTACAGGCCAAGGAGGAAGTGCTTTAAATTGGAGCAACTGGCAACTGAAACCATTTAATTTTACTTATTTATCTTGTTTGAGAACACTGAGGAGCACATAATAAAGCAGCAGCATCTTCCATCATCTGCACACAAAAAAGTCCAGACCAAGCTAACTATTTTGGCATATGGAAACTAGGGAAGAAAGAGCACCACTCTGAAAACCTCCAGAGGCAAAAAAAGCTTTTAAAAAGAAAAACAGAAGCAAACAGTGTATGTGGAAAGACAAAGTTACGTTATTATGAGGATTTAACTACATGCCCTCCTAGTTTGTATTCTCTGCAGTCACTCAAGCCCTAGTTCAGAAGACTTTAAAAAGCCAATCTTTTAGAGCAATCCAGTGAAAATTCCCTTAATGTGCACATCCCAGAGGCCCAGAGGGGTTCAGCGCACTGTGCCCCTTTTCAAGGGTCAAAACTTCAGTTCTTTGGTATCAATGTACTTTTGCATGTTGTTAGCAGTAATTCTTCTGTGGGTCAAAAAAGAAAAGCACAAGAAATAGTCTGCATCGTCATGAAATGAGCCAAACTTAGAGCAGAATATACAGCTTTAGGCTAAGGTTAGTCAAAACAGGCATAATAGCAAAGCTCAAGGAACCAGGGCTTGGCAGAAGGCTGTCTCAGGGCTGCACAGGGAGCTAAATGGGGTACACCACCAGGGGGGCAAAACGCTGTTGCCTGGGGCATGGCAAAGCAGGGAATGGATCTCCCTTTCTCCTTGTCTTGACTGAACAGGCATTCACAAAACAAGCAAAAATGAAATCAGGGATGCCAGCATTTTAGACTGTGTTCCAACCCTGTCCAACTGTTGTAAGAATCAGAACTTCTGTACTCTACAGGGCTATTTGACGTAAGAATGAGATTTCCCTAAGATACTGCTTCATCAAACACAGTTCAAAATTTAAAGAGAGCACGTAGATTTGCAGCGTAGCCAAGCAATGCTCTTGATTTGAACTTGAAACCAAGACAGCCAAGCACGGAAATAACATGCATGGATTGCTTTCCTTTGAAGAGACTAATTCTGGGACATACTTAACAGTACAGAGAGGAAATAAAGATATGCACATTGTGACAAGGATGAAAAACAAGCAAATACAATACTGTGATTGCATTCCTGAAGGTGAGAGACAGAGGGAGAAAAAGCATTAATTAGGCCATGCATGTAAATCTACATGCATGAAACTGATGGGGGGGTGGGAAATCAAGAATGGAAAATGGAAATGCTGGATGGTGTTAAGTCTTCAGCACACTAGCTCCACTTATCTTGGAACTTCATTAAGAACTGGCTCATTTACAGTAAAAGCCATGATATTTGAACTCCATCAGAAACACAGTTTGCCTTATTTAAAATGTCAACACAATAAGAATAAATAGACTTCTAAAGCAAAAACAAGACCCAAGAACTCTAACTTGACTCTATACCACCACACAATCACAAGATCATCTGATTATCTACAGGACAAACAAAATGCTTGTCTGCTCAGTAGCACCAGACAATCTATGTTCTAGAAACAACATTACTGCAGATGTTTTGAGACAAACTATTAATAACAACATCATCATCTTCAAAAAACAACAAAGAAGTCTGGCTTCTGGGAAAAAGAAATTTGTTTAACCTAGATTAAAACCTAGGATTTTAAAGCACAACTTTAGAAGTCCCTTTGAATATAAACCAATAAGAAAGAATTCATTTTGGTATGGAGGATTACATTTATATCTGATTAAAACAGAAAATACTGAATAAGGAAAAAAAGGCAATACTCTCTATATAATTAAATTTTCATTCTCAAAATTACTCCTAGCTTTAACAGACAGTTGAAAATCTCTGCAAGTCTACACTATGGTTACATATTTATGAAATGGGATGCTTAGTCTGTACAAGAAAAAAAGCAGAAAATACAGAGTAGACTCGTAGATTTTACAAGAGGCAGGCTTGACAGAGTTTTCCCTGTTGCATATACACACAGCAGAAAGTTACCCTTCAAATAGATTTAAACCTTCACAGTGCAAACAATGGCTAAAGGCATTTATAACAGGCAATCTTTTCACATATGCCAAATTCTGTAGAGATCAAGATTTTAAAATTATTTAAAATTAACATCAATAATTCTAACATGACCAATACAGTTTTTTCTCTAAAAATATATCACACATTATATTTAGAGAATACTTCTATCACAAACCCTTAACTACTGGTTTAAAAAAAAAAAGTTCCACTCACATGTATTGCATAGAAAACCTCCATAGAAAACCAGCTTCTGAATGATCATTAATAACACTCAGAACAAAAGACTTTTCACAGCTACAGGCATCTTCACTAACTGTGAGGACACAAGACCAAGTACAGGGCCAGCCAAAGCCATCCTCACAAGCTCAGAATCTTTCTGCAGGGAAGGCTGTCACCCACAAACTGGCCCTCCTCCAAGACCACTTTCCCAGTGTTACTGGGTAGTTCAAAATACCTCATTGTTTATAAACTGTCTCCCACAGGCATCACTCCTGACATCTATCTGTACCAATGGACACTGAAATGTATCTGCCATTTACTGCTCAGTCACCTGGTGCTCATTTTTATAACAAACTTCAGTATCTACTCTTTACATGACTATTCTTAAAACCCTATCAACAGAAAACCCCATCACAGTATTCACACATTTTTTCACATCAGTCCTGAAATGACCAGACAGTAAAGAGCTTTCAAGATGTTTAGATGTTTAGTGTCTTTGACAAAGGTTTCTACAAACATCTTTTAGAAAAGCCAAGCATACTCCTCCTTCTGGATCACTGCACCTTGCCTACTTGCTGACCTCTTGTGAGAAGCCCAAAATATATTCCCTTACAGAAAGCTCACAGGCTCTTCCCAGTGTATCATATTTCACCTGCTCAGTTTTATGCTGGAAAATTTTCATTTTTCTTTCTTCAGTTCTCTACAGTTTTCAAGGCTATTTGTATTTGTATTAAGGCTATTTTCCTCTAGTATCAAATACAATTTAAGCAATAGATTAAGGTATATTCCATTTTAAGAAACACCCCCCTAAGCTCCTCCACACACAACACTAAAGTAACTAAGCTTCAGTGATGCAGCTTTATGTTTCTTGACTGTTCCCTTCACACATGGCTTATTTAGCAACCCACCACAAAGTCTGCCAGGGTCTGTATGAAGGGTGACATGTTCACTGCTCTTTATATATGTTTGCCAGTTTGCTCCCAAAAAATATTTGTCTTGTAATTTTAAATTTTACTTTCCTGAGATTATGCTCTCTTCCACGGTCTCATTTGGATACATTTCCCCTTCATTCATTTATTTTCAATATACTCCTTTATTCTGCTGTTTAACCCTGCTTTAAGGATTCCAACAAAGTACTATTTTGATAGATTTTGTTTTTTCTTTGGCAGAAAAAAAAAATCTATTGTAGGAAAAAAGTGCACAAAGTCTTTAATATTTGGCTCAGAGATGCACTGTGCATTAGAAGCCTAAGATAAAAGGCAGTCTCTGTCCCCAAGTGATTACAGTTAGAGTAATAAGGCATTAAAAATTACATAAGACAGCTCTGGCAGGAAAACTGGTCAAAGATTAAATACTACCTGTATTTAGCAAATCATGCAGAAAAAGAGGTTTCACTTATTCAAAGTTTTGGAGCATCAAAAATGATTTTGGAGTAATGGCTTCATCTCCAAAGCAGGGGGCTACACAGCTTGCTAAGTCTGTGACCTTCTACTTGTATCTGGAAAGCAATTTTACATTTACCAGAAAGCACATAATAAGCAAAACATGTACCAATATCAAGGTCCAATAAACAGGATTAATACAGTATGTTAAGTCTTAGTCTTCATGACTACCCTCAATTTAGCAATAAAAATATCCTACATGGATAAACGATTTGTATAATCAAAACAGAACTCAAAAAGCCTGAAGCTTGATTATTTTGTTTGGTTTTTCTTTTTTTTTAATATTTTCAAACCTCGTCCCAAATGCTTTGCTGAATGACAGACTCCACAGGAATTCATGTATACATGGGTTTACCTTACACAGACTTTTCTAAAGCAGGGACTGGCAATTCTCATAACCTCTATCCCACATTTCTATTTAATTACTATATTGCAAAAGGCTAAAACACCACAAACATGCTTGCTTAAGTGGCATGTGTTGTAACCTCAAAGGTCAAAGGATATAGTGATATACAGTTTATATGGACCAGTAATCCTTTTGATGATTAAAATAAGCTTTCAGAGCTAGAGAAGCAAGAGCATGACATCTTGAAATATCTTCATGACATATCAACACATCTATAATTGAAAGTGAACATCCTATGAAATTTGCCTGCCTTCTTAAATGAAGAGGAGATTTAAATGAAGTGATAAGTGGTTTGAATGATTACCAACAACCAACTCAAGGTACAAAACCAACAACCTCCAGGCTACATCCTGCCCATTGTAAACATCACACAGATCACAAGCAGCTTTCCCTTGCCAGATGGGGCATTTGAAATCACACACCAGGGAAGGCCATAGGTGTACTGAGGAAAACAGGAGCTTGGAACAAACTGTTGCCACTGGAAAAGTCCCACTGACTACATCTTTGTGAGTCAATGAAAGGTTTCTGAGAAAGGCCCTGGCTGAGCCCTGGCTCCATGAATTGCCAACCAGTAGCAACAAACTGCTGCAGAGGGGAAAATGTGACAGCAGACTGGCACTTAACCTTTGCAACAAAAATGGTAAACCTGACTTGTAAACAGCACCCATCTTCCTGCCTCGGCACACAAGGAAGCAGCTTCAACAATGCACAGAGGGGCCATAACTGACCCTCCTGTGCCTCTTCAGCATCTTCAAAGCCTGAGCAGTGCAGAGTAAAGCAACTGCTACAGCAGTCAGCATATCATGAAGTGGATGGCAGCCACAAATTACAGAGCAGTACATTAGGACAGGTACAGCACATCCAGTGTACCAGGAAGGGTGAGATTCAGCCTAACTTCAGCTGCTCAAGTAAACAGATGCTCACTTCTGAGAGCCAGCAGCTCTCAGCTTCCCTCTCACTCACTTCACAGAGAGCTGGGGTACTTCTCAGACCTGTCAGCTCCTCCTGAGGGAGGAATTTACAAGTGCCTATTCCACTCCACTCAAAGGGAGCCCAAGACAACCAGGGTAGACAGATGTCAGACGAATTCCTGCAGGGAACCTAATTGTGCACAGTAATGCAATTTGTGCACTCTCCCCGCCAGTGAGGCATTATGGCACACACAGGGAATGGCAGCACTTTCTACAGGTATTTTCAAAATATCAACTGTCTTCATTTGTCTGCTTAGTAACAGCTGAGAAGTGACACTCCACACATAATAGCAAAGGTTTAAGTTTTAATAAAAACTTTTCTTTTTTGGGGGGTGGAATCTCAAAATTCTACATTTTTATTGATGACAAATGAAGAACATAAAGCAGCTGAACGTAGATCCCTTCAGGGAAGGTACATTTAATGATGAGTTTTCAGCTAAGGATCAAAGGCTTCTAAAAGAGCTATAAAATCGGGGTTTCTAACAATTAGACTATCTAAAGCTCCTATTTTTCAATTCCATTACATATTACACAGCACCATCAGCCTTTGGGTTCCTGAATGAAGGCAGCACTTCTACATTGTCAGAGAAACAAACCTCAAGGGAATGAAAGGACAGAACAGCAGGACTGAGAAAAATGGAAGAAACCAGCTAAAGCATCTTAACAAAGGAACAGAAATACTAGGTATTTAATGTCATAATTGTCTCTTTGGACTGCTAAAGAGATAAAACTACCTCAAAACTGATTTCATCATAACTGAAACATTTAAGCACAATGTCTAAAACACATGATGTGAACCCAGTTCCTGATGTCACACTGACAAATCTGCACTTGGCAATATCTTCTCCACCTTTGACAAACCTGTGTACATGTTCATTAGTGGGTACTGTTTAGTGGGGTTTCACCAAATGAACACAGTGTTAGTACCAGCTTTCCAATATACACATCCAGGTTCAGCACTTGCTCAAGATGAATGCTCAGAGCAGCATGAAATAGACAGCACTCATGCCCCGTTAACCTCAGAGATAAGAAACAAACCCAAAGAGAGTTCAGAGTTTTTGTAGTTTAATGAGAGCACAGCAAGAGTGGTGCTTACAAAAGGTCACGAGGAAACAACAGCAGTGCAGTAATGCCAACGTAAAATTCTCAACCTTTATTTAATCTCAATCCCATTATTCTTTTTCCCATCATGACAATAAATCCCACTGAACCAAAGGGATGCACACCATTTTCTTTCCTGTAACTGTGTAGAAGAATTCCAAGTAAAATAAATACAGGACACTTCCAGAAGTATTCTTATGTGTACAAATATATATACACATAAAAACTGCAGAAGTTAAATCTGTTACCAGAAGATGAAAAATAACAAACAGTAAGAAAAAAAATAGTCTTACTGAACAGCATTTTTCTTTCTGTTTACATGCAGGATTAAAGATTACTAAGTCAATGCATCTAGTCAATGTTTCGGTATGCAGCTTCATACATTGATTTTCTTTTCCAGGATCATCTAACAGAAGCAGGATGCTCCTTTTAAAAGATCCTGTCATAAAAGCAGAGATTTGACTAAAGGAAAGGAAGAAATCAATGTGCAAACCCCTTACATTTTTACATTTATAAATAAATATACAACAGGACTACGATGAAAATTGATGAGTTACTCTCTAATAATGACATTTCTTCACAGAATAAGAATGTATATGGACCCTGTTTATTGTTTAATTAATGCATATCATTCTTCATTAGGTATGGGTTTGCTCAATTTTAGCCTAAGTGTCTTATTATATATTCTCCATAGTTTTTCAGAGCTTCAACACTAAACTGATGAGCTTCATTTTTGCTTTTAAGTCAGCATCTCTAAAAACAAAACAACATACCCATCCGTTTTCCAATGTCTTGTCTCCTCTCCCTCCCCCACATTTTTTTTTCTTTTTTAGATTCAAGTGATTGAAGAGCTCTATGCCCTTCTAGGAGATCAAGTCACAGTCACTGATCAGCAAATGTCTCTTCCTTGCAAAACTCAAACCTCAATAAGTAAGCTACGTAGAAGGGAAAACATCAGAACAAATGCCATGAGTTAGTGATTTCAACTAGTAGGGATTTTTTACAGTAGATACTCAGTATCAGAGAAAAAAAATAATGCATCATAAGAGTAAGGAAAACAATACAAATTGTTCATTATTGATAACATACACATAACCACAGCCATGTCTTGGTAGCATCAGCTACCAAAGGAACATACCACATGTAAATAGCACCAAATAATATCCTTTTCTGTTGTTCCCACACAAGACATCAGTGCAAGCTTCCTATCATTTTCCCTTCACTGTCAATGTTCTTCAGAGAAAAGGCAGCTGCACAGAAAAATCACTGGATAACTTGCCAGAACTTAGCCAAGTATACCCGAAGTAGAGACCTTGTTTGTTTTCAGAAGAACCTACAAGCTTCTACTGAAAAAAATGAAAAACTGGATTCTTTCCTTACTAATGACATCAGAGCTGACAATCCTGGGCATGCTACCTCAGTTATTATTCATGTCAGTCATGCTTTAAGACTTAGGCTACAGTAGTGTTAACAAAGGCATAAAAATCAGATTACTAATGTTTTCATGATATATTTCAAACCCAGGTTTTTGAAACTGAAAGGTTTCCATCATTGCAACAAATTGAGGTTAACCCCATGCCTTGCAGCTGCTTACACACCAACACAAGGTCCATCCACAAGACATGTGGATGCTCAGTGTCTCAGCTTTGAACTGCAGAGACCTCACACCTCTTCACCTTCCTGAAATCCAGCACAAGATTCATCTTTGTTGAGGTTACAGTTTTTTCCCTTATCACCTTCTCTAAACATTCAGCTACCTTCAGCTTTATGTTCCTTCTCAAAAAAAAAAAAGTAGTTTCACACCTATTCCTTTCAACTCTTCCTAAAATAAAGTGGGCTGTTCATACTATCCCTGCCAACACATACAGCTCTGTAGTCCACCCCTGCCTCCACACACATGTATGAGGACACAGTTTAAAAACCTTCTCTCCCAAAACACATTTGACTACTACTCTCATTCTGTCAGTCAAATGAAACTACAACACCTTCCACCTCACTACAGTTTAAAAGACAAGACATGAAAATACTAAGGGAAATCGCCACCTTTCTCAATAGTTTTCTGTTCCAAAATTCAACTTTCCATCTCCTACACATCTGTGCTGTACACAAAAACCCCTCACTCCTCCAGTCTGCAATTTGTTCTGCCAGCCATTTTGAAAAGCAAACACCCTCATGCTACAAGCAAAGTGTTAAGAGCTGATAGTTCTCTATACTTAGCAGGCAATCTGTATAGGAGTTTAAAAGATACCTCATTTTCAAAGGCAAAAAAACCTTAATGATATTTTACATAACACTCAAAATATTACTTTATTCCCCTCCCTTATTTATATTGCACTGAACTTTTTGTCAAGTTGAATAAAACAAAGCTAAGTAACAAGAACATTTTTATAATTACTTTGAAAGCTCTTATATCTGAAACTAAGCAGTTGTACTTGGCCTCATAATTTCCCTTCCCCTCAAATTTGCTGAAAAAATTCTGCCCTTGGGCATGTAAGACACTGACAGTGGGTTCCAGTTATAGCTCCCAATGAGAACCACAGCTCTGAGAAGTAAGAGAAAAGGTGTTTTCCCAGATAACTACTGCATATCCCTAATTCTCTTAGTAATTTAAATCCTGAAACACTGAAAGACAGCACAGAATGTGCTCAGAACAGATCTGGTAATTGCTGATGCTCTAGGTGGCAGCAGGATCTCTTACTGTCTCCTAACTCTGGCATCCTCCAGAAAAATCTTAGAGAGAAACAGTAAAGCTGCCACTGCTTTAGTGATACAATACATTTGACACTGTTAAAATTCCTTTCTACTAAAGAAATGGCAGAAGCTTCCACCAGCAGAGTCCCTGCAAAGAGAGCCACAGCAACATGCCTGCCTGCTCATGTAGCTCCAGATGTGCCCATAGCGTGGCACCATAAATCCCACCACATCAAGAACAAAAATCCAAGCTTGTAAGTGTTATGGCTGACATTTTTACTTCTTCCAGCAAGCTTTCATCTGCCGTTTCTCCTTGACGAAGGAAGGTCTCAAACGAGGCAAGTGGAGACTGCATCATATTTTTCCATGCAAGCTAACCAGTAGTGTTATTTATCTTTACTATGCAGTGCAAACCTAGGCAAAAACCCTAGGAACAAACTAACAGCAGTACACGAAAAAAAGAGCCTTGTCTGCCTACTTAAATGCACTTACTAATCTTAGAAATTGATTAATATTAGCAATCATTGCCAGAGTGCATCCAAAAGATTACATCCAAATTTATACATCCAAAGTATACATCCAAAATGTACTGACATGAAAGATATATCAAAAAACAATTTTTGTTTGGCTGGGGTTTTTTAATTTCTTTTTTATATCAGTTTTGTTTTCCTTTGTTAATCTGGAATTCCACTATTACAACTCTAGTTAATAAAATGACTCACCAGGGTTGCTTCATTAGGTGAAAGTAGTTTTGGATACAAGCACAGAAAAACCAAAAATCATCAATAAGTTCTACACTTTGTTCTAAACCCCAGGAGATGTGTCTCAACTTCACCTAGTCAGTTCTTGGAACATAATAGCAAATACTCACCCTGCAAAGCCAGGAATTACACTTAGAATACTTTTCAAAGTAAATTAGACATCTGAAATTTTATTCCCACCCTCTTGTCCAGTGCTTCTCTAAAACCTGAGCTGAGTTGGCCAGAACTACCCTGAGCAGTGGTTGCCACCCAGCAGCACAGCCACAGCAGAGTAAAAGATCACAGGTGCTGTGACCCATTATTAAAGGCTGGGCCACAACATCCTGTGTGTCTACAAGAGCAGGAACCAGCTGCTGCCTCAAGAACCTCAGTGCCTATGCATTCACTTGTCCTATTCTTTTCTCCTCTCCTCTTCCACAAATTATGAACCAAGCTGCTCCTTCAGAGCGATGGGCAAGGAACCTTGCTTGTTAGGAATGTAATTGGTTGGTCTAATAAGAAGAGGTTCTCTGTCCACAAACCCTGCCTCACTGGAAAGATACACTCATTGTGGGATTCTCAGCAAAGGCAGCTGACTGTGGAGCTCCTTGCCAGGGCTGATTAGACACACACTAACTGCGGGCAGAGCAAAGTTCAGGGCACACCTGTACAAGGAAATGCTTTTGTTTGATAGTGGCAACAGAAAGTAGCTCTGCTGAATGTGGAGCCTCATATCAGCAAACACTCAGGCTCAAAGTCAGCACTTACATGGAAATCCTACACTCTTCCAGAATTTTGTTTCAAATGTTGATGCGAATCAAAAGATTAGAGAGACAGGGCTTGAAAAACCTGCCTACCATAGCAAGGGAAAAGAGGAGAGGGATGAGTAGGTTGAGTTGGCTGAAGAAATAGAAACCAGTAAATATTTTGGAAGAGGACAAGAGGAGTCAGAGATGCAGCAAAAGGCACATCCTGTCCTGTGCATGTACAAAGAGTCAGGCAGAGGAAGCGCAGGTCTACACACACGCAAGAAGGCTGCTCTCCAAGCCTCAGCTGACAGCAGAAGGAAGAATGGATTCATCTGGGCTAACCAGCAATGGGACAAAGAAAATTACAGGTGTATCATCACAAACAGCCAACTATACCCACCTTCTATACCTCAATGAGGATTAATGCTATAAACAAAAAACAAAACAAAACAAACAAAAAAATCCCACTTTTTTCAGGATCAGCATCCAAACTTCCTGAGAATACAAATGAGTTTGAAATTAAGCTCTCCCAAACAAGAAAGCAAACATGTTGGTATTGCTTCTGTGCACAGGCAAGAGAACTGGCAATAAATAAATATTTTTGGTTTTGCTTTTAGTTCTTTTTAATTGATGCACTAAACATTTCTGAATCAAAAGGAGACAGTCAGCTAGCAGCAGAAGATGAAGAGATTCTTGTGCCTGATGAAACATTTGAAGACTCAGGGGCAGACTCCACCAGTGTAACATGCTTCATTAAAACCAGAAGCCAAATCCCGTATCACCTTCTTGAAGCAGTGCTAGATGATGCACTCTGAAAATCTTTTTCTATACAAACCTAACACCATCAGTTCTTACGGTTTGTGTAAACTAACACAAAGAAAATTCCCAAAGACCCCAAACTGTATACTCAAAGAATGTCACTCTAGCTCTATCTACAAATATCTATATTTATTTATTTCACTGTTCCCCAATAACAGCACTTGGCATCTGTCAGACAATGGTGAAACTTTACCAAATTTTTTTACCAAATGACACCGAAGAAGAACAAACTTGGTTCCTTTGGGCAAGGTACGAATTAATGGACTAAATTACACAGCTGGAAACAGATAGAGGTGGCTGAATGCTTTCAAATGTAAAGCATTGGAATTAAAGCCAGCTTTTAGCTGCTGAGCAGTTTTCCATATTCCTTTAAGAATTTTCTTTCTGGGGGCTTTTCAGCTGTACAAATTTATGAAGGACTGTATAATATAATCAGCTTGAAACATTGCTCCTCAGAATCAAATCCACCAGTTCTTAGTCATTGGGGATGAAGGTCAGAATAGGAAAATTACATATTCAAAGTACTACTATATACCATGGAAGTTTTGAGCAGAATTTCTCAAGATTCATGCATCACCAGGAGATATCTGGATTAATTTCAGTGCAAAATAGCCATCAGCAAACCATCTTGAGGACTTTTGCCCCTCTACTTCTCCAAGTCTATAACTTAAGGAGGTATATCACACTGCAATACCTTAACTGAGAGCTGCTGTGAAGACTAGGAAAACACTCCTCACCTTATTTGTTTTTGTTACCTTTGATTTTCAAAGAGCCCTTTCATATGGTGATTCTCTATTTCTGAACAGCCTGAAGCAGAGGTTAAACAGCATGGAATGCATTTTCTTTTCCTTTCCACCTTTTTCCTATTCACGGTTTCCTCGCCTCCCCTGCAGCTGCCACAGGAATACTTTCAGAGCTACTTCAGCCCTCTGGAGTCCCACTGCAGAGGGCAGGTGGGCTGGGGATTGGTCAATTCCTGCTGGAGCCCATCTGATGGGCCCAGTCTCCTCCATCACACTTTTCTCTCCCTCCACTCCCTAGGCTGAACCGAGTGGAGTGAGCTCTGCTGGGGCATCAAGAGCAAGAATTAGTGTATTGAGTGTAATTATGAAATTGGAGCAAGAGGCTGACTATAACCTGGGAAGATGTAAATACAGAGCTACAGTCAAGATGTATCTTCTGGATACATCTCTAAGTCCTGTAACCATAATTTGAGGGACTCCAGGAAGCATACTGGAGAGAAACAGAGAGACACTGTTTCTCTCACTAAGGTGGCCATCTTTATGACCTTGTACGCAGGAGTGAGTGGATGGCAATAGAGAAGGAAGAAAACACCATTAGAGAGAAAATAATAAGCCAACTTCTAAAATCTTAGGAGTTATCCTAGTAGGGTATAATTTTATCAATAACACAGATGCACCATTATCAGCAGGTCAGCACCAGAAGCTCTATGCAGTGCAGGGGTTTTCATCAACAGAGAATTTAGTGATCTTCCAGGAGCATCACTGTGCTATTTTAAACACCTTTTCGGTTGCTACATGGCCTGTAAGCTTGTCACTATGCTTTAGGGAGCACTCACTACAAGGAGGTTGCATGAAGACTTCCCTTATAGTATTCAGTTCATCTTCAGCACTTCAAACAGACCCAGTCATGACTAAAATTGGATCTGAAAGTGGATGTGCTTGTACTGCGTAATGTGACTTTCAGTTCCATTCACACATGATTTGGACAACTTCATCACAGATTAAATATATTAAAATTCAAAGATAGGCTCCTTACTCTTTTTATGACATCCTTTGGCTGTATGAGACTTAAAGGAAGACTGGTTAAAGGCAGTGACTCTGTTGTAAGAACAGAGATTAAAAAAACCTCAGAGGCAAAAAAAAAACCCCAGCCCAAAACAGGGAAAACATACTGCAAGGCACGAAAGAGATGCAAAACTGCCCATAGAATATTAAAATTATTATGAAAACCAAACTATTTCCACTATCTGTAAATGCCTCAATCTGTGCAGTTATTTCTGGTTTAAATTTTCTTTCAGTTCTGGTCTTTGATAATGCCATAAAGAAGCAACCCTTCTCCATAATACTTTCTCTAAACACTTTCCTCCCTATGCAGTGCTCAAACATTTTCATTCAGTGCCATAACCTGGCCTCAACAAGCCACAAAACGCACCCTGGCCCACAACCCTGCAACACCCACATCCAGAACCTCATCAAAAACTCATTTGTCCCAACAGAAGGTCACCCTCTTGTTTCACTGCACCATTAAAACCACTTCCTCTGCCTATTGAAAAGTGACATGTTTACTTGTAACCACAGCACTTAGCACCACTAAACCCAGGAAACATAATGGAAATACTTACATCTATTAATAGATCATTAAGCATACGGGAAAAATATGCCCTGTGGCTGATGCATGGTATCAAAAGTCAAGAAATTAGCATGAAAGTAAAGCCCTACTCTCTCTCTTCCCTTCAAGAGAGGGAAAGAACTAGCTCATCTACCATTTATCTTGGAAGCCATAATTTGCTCACAGTTTATCAACATTTTAAGAGGTCCAACAGCACATTCCAGTCCTCTCCCTGAGGTCTCTTTCTCCTGACACAGAGTGGGTCTGCACACACACATAGATGCCACATTCAACATAAACAAGGGAATGAAAACTGGCAAGACATTAGCAAAAGGAAAAGGAAAGTGCTTCCCATTTGTTGATACCACCCTCCCAAGGGAAGAGAAACTAAATCCTTTAACTTAAAATATGTAAAAATCACAGTAATGATGTGTGGATAAACACTTCAATATTGTCCTGTTTTCCCTTCTGAGACAAAAGAAAAAGTCTTTCTTGGGTGATTTGTCATGGTGCAAACTCAGGAGCATAAAAAATATTTTTGTTTCACAGGACTGCAGTTTCTTCAAAATTAAGTTTATTTTACTCCCAATATAATTGGATATTGAAAGTTTATTCCAACTCAATCAAGGCTAGTTTATTTAAACTGAAGTATTCTTCCAGCTCTCACTTGATCTGTTGCTTAAGAGAAAAGGCAGCAGAGCTCTGCCCGGACTCCTTCAGCGCTCCTGCTGTGGTTACAAACCCAGGCATGCCACAGCACCTCTGGAAAGTTTGTATCTTTCTCTTTTGATCGCAGCCACATGAAGAATTTCAGTATTCCACACCCACGAGCAAAATTAATTTCAAACTATAAATATTTGAATGCGTATTTTTCTGAAATAAAGCAGAGCCTTGAAGGCTTCTGCTTGGCACAAGACAAGTAATTTGATAATTCATACGGATGGAACTGGGCAAGTCATACTTGCAGATCTTCCTAAGTGAAATAAAACCACAATGCATCCTCCAGCATCTGGCATCAAAACAGACAAAACCATACTAACTGTAGTAGATTACTACTATTTTCTTGATTTTTTTTGAGATGCTTTTATAGGGGTATCCACAAATTGATATATGGCATCATGTATTTTTATCTAACACACCCACCCCCGTCGTATCAAAATCTCAGGTAGAAGTGATAAATTCTCACTTATTTTATTTACTGAAATCACTACTAGGAAAAAGAAATATCTAAGAGAAACTATTCAACAAAGAAAACTAGATTTATGAAGTTTCATGTAATTTCTTCTAAATTGGTTGGTAAGGTTATGTGGCATAAAATCCATTTTCCTTTTTTTGCAAGCAGATCTATTACCATGCACAAAGCCAACAAGGCAACTTGCTCTGGCACAAAGTAACAATGCAGAAGACATCACAGACTAAAATGCTCATTATATCATACCAAGTTAATACATATTCCATGGACTGGTCCTCCTGGAAGGCAAATGCAAGCACACAGGAATACAAAACAACACATGTAATTACTACTGAGGGGGTTGACTTTGAAAGCTTGGACAATTTCATCTATTTCTGTACTCAAAATACAGAAAAATTAGTGTTTCTAGATTTTTCACAAACCAGAAAAAAAAGATTTGAATGTCCAACACCGCATCAAATGTGTATTTAATCTTGTAAGGAAAAAGAGAGCTTAAAAAGTTAAATATTATATGATGAACAGGAAATAATATCTTCTGTTAAACCATTAGAAGAAATTGAGTTCCACATTGTTTTTCCAACTGGTCCAATCAAAAAGCACAAATGTGTAACACTGGAACACAAAGTTGAATTTTGCACATTGTAAAGGAATGAATTTAAGTAAAGTGAAACACTAACACGAGAAGCTTGCTACTGGCATCTTTATGCCAAGAGAAGTAAAATGAAAACACAGTGAAAAAACAAACTTTGGCACACAGCGAAAAACAGTTTAAAGCAAGCTCACACCTACGCAAACAGCTACCACAACACAAGTGTGCAAACCGTGCACAACATCAGGAATACCTCTTCTATTCATCACTGCTTTGGACCTTGTCACTGAAAAGCTGCTAAAAAAACAAACACCTGCTATGTAACTGAAGTTTATGCAAAGATCACAGAAATGCTTTATCAATCTCAGCAAAGTAGACGTTTGTTTGCAGCACCTCAATACTACAAGAACAATCAGCTCCCCTATGATCAAAGGAAAGCAGACACAAACACATGAAAGAAGTAGCAAAAATCTTCAGATATTCAAGTGCAAAAGCGAAAATGACATCACAGAATTTAGGGCAGAACAGTTTGATCTGGCATTTGGCAAACAAAGATGACATGCACACAAATAATACATTAAATCAAAAGAAGCACAATACTTCACAAAACTTCAGATCACAGAGGGCACAGATATTAAATAGTTATGGGAAAGTGTAACTTCTGTGGATAATGCATTTAAGAGTTACAAGAAGAAAATTAAGAAAACTAAGAATGTGACCAACAAACATTTGAATATATTAGTTCATTACAACTGCAAAAAGCCTGAAATGTACATGCATTATGTATGTACATATACAGAGGACAACTCAAAGCCAGAAGTAATTCCATATGAAACGTTTGGATTACTATTTAACTACCACAAGAAGTACTTATATTAAGATTCTTACAACATTCAGACCCACAGAGGGTGCTAGGGTTTTAGGATCTTGACAGCTTCATGACAAAAATGAAGAAAAACAATAGTGTGTTATTTGCATAACAGTCTGTCACATGCATTACAGTCTTTGAAAGAACATAATAATCTTGAGGGTTTTTTCCCCATTTTAATGGTTAGATAGATTTCCACTTTGTGAAACCCACTTATCTCTTATCTTTACACAGCGACACATCATCATCGTTAATCATTGTGGAGATAAGACACAGTGAAAGGTATTTCTAAATATCCTATCTAAAGCCAGGGTAATGTGACTACCCAAGATTTCAAGACTTTCACTGGATAAGCTGCTTGAACACAAGTATATTGGGAAAACTGATACATACCATATTCCTACATGCACTAATTTCAGGCATAGAAAATATACCAGTAATATATCAAGTTGTGATTAAAGTACCAAACACAAGTCAATTACAGCAAAATAACTCAGAAATTATGTAAAATGACCTAAGACAGGCGGATTAAAATAAACCCTGTTACAGTACTGAACTTTGCTTTTGATTACTCCAATAACCTTGGCTGAGCATTACTACTCCTTTCCACTATTTAAGCATATTATCCAGATTTCCCCTCTCAACCAGTACATGTCCACAAGAAAGTTAAATCTGAGTGTGTAATTTAGTTACTTATGTAACTAAATGCAATTAGCATTCCCAAAAGTTGCATTAGTTTCCTGACAAGCTTCATCTCTCTCCAACCTGTACAGTCGTTATTTATAAAAATTCCATAAAACAGTATCTTTTAAAAAACCAAAAAAAGCATTAAATCAATTGATGTAGAATCTAAACTGAGGATTACTGCTCCTAGGATCTGCTCAACAGCTTGAGCCAGTCACAAACAAAGGGCTGGCAGCTGCAATGCCCTATCAGAGAGCTGATGCAAAAACCTGATTTCATGAGGAGTGGTCAAGATAACTAAAAGTGCCAAACAAGCTACTCAATAATCCTGACACTGGGACCTTCTTGCAAAGGTGAAACACACAAGAAGGAAATAAGCTGCTTTTTTTCCTATTACCTGAGTAGTCCAGAATTGAACAGAATTTAAAGCCTTGCTCTATTCTGTAGCCTGAGAAAGCATTTGTAAGTGAATGACAGACATAAGATTTTTAAAGAATTTCCCCTGTCAGTTTAGGTCCACATACACTGAATGACTGATAACCAAGAAAGCTATAATTGTATTTCATTTATTCATGAGAATTAAAAATTCCTTACTACATAAATCTTCCTACTGTATCATCATACAGGATATATAGTTTCATTAACATTAAATATGTACATGCTTCTTCAATCAGCACAACTAGAAATAATTACCTAATGTTAAAAAACCCCATTTCTGATGCCTTTCCACTGCTATGGATACACCAGCCACCAAAGGAAATGGAGGTATGTGACACTATACAAAGCTGTCCTATAAACACTAAAGCTTTCAGATGCTTTACTTTCCTAACCTGTGCATTTCGAGTGATACACCTTCTTTTTACTTCTGCAGTCTTGGAATTCAAAGGCAAGGCATTTTTCTTCACTACAGTTTATTGGGAAGTGGTTTGACTTTTTCTTTTTTCAGGACAAAGCAAATGTTACAATACTTTAAATACTGAAGCAGTAACCTTGATAGGATGTAGTGTATTAAACTGCCCTGAACTAAAGCCAATACTTGCAAATGGTAACATCACATGAAAAGCAGCACATGAATTAACCTTGGGGATAAACAACCTTGAGTGTCCACATATGAGAGAAAACAGTACAGTACAAAAAGAAAATCCTAAGTACATTGTTTAAATAACTTTGGCCTATAAGAAATCAGTTGGAAAAGCAATGAGATCAAGAAGAAAAACTCACACAGCATTTTTAAAGGAATCCACACATTAATGCCTTTCACACAAACTGGTTTTGTGATTACAATCTAAAATGGCACAACACATTATTTTTTTTCTCTTAAATTCTTTTAGCCATGATCATATTTTCTATAAGGAAAAAACCCCAACCAACCAACAGACATTTTTTACTCTGAAAATCAAAGTGTCCAGTATTTCAATCTCCTAGCACATACATTAGGCAAATCTCACCGGGCAGTAAAAAGGAAGATGAGAGCTTCAATACTGAGCCACTTGTCCTTCAAATGTTCTTTAGTCATTACCTTTACTACAGACAGCAGCAGCAATAATGCCTACATTTTGGTCACCTAACACTCTTCCTGACAAAAAGATTCCTACAGTATCTTCTCAGGCTATTGTTAGCCTCATGCCTTTGATTTTTGGCAAAGGGATATTATTTTCTTGTGCCACAGAATTTTGCTCCTTGTTTGCAGAATTATAAACAATTTAACATTATTCTCTCCCCTAGTAGTCAAGAGATGGAAAAAAAAAAAAAATTCCTTATTGCGGGCTTGTTTGTTACAGCTTGGTCTGGGCAGACCGGGAAGTGCCTTACTCACACTGCCACCCCAAGCAATTCCCCCAGCACTGGAGGATCCTACAGACCAAAACTCAGATGCTGCCAGAGAACTACAAAGTGTGGGAAGGGGAATGGTGGCTACAGTCACTGCCTGTTGTTGGGGCAGCACCCTTTTGGGGGACAACACTGCAGGAAGGAGCATTTTACTCTGGAACAGAGAGGTGAGATTCTTCCTATCCCTGATACCAAGACAAGGACTCCAGGACCAAGACATACATAGACATTAATTAAGAGAGCATCATTTCCACATCCACATTAATGATTCATTTTAGTAGCTGTTGTGCTTGTTACAAAGTTGGCAAATCCCACAAAAAAAGAGCCTCATTCTCTGCTGTAGGAGATCCAAATCCCATCCATACTGCTGTCTGTAACACACACCACACACACACAATCTTTTACAGCACATCATGTATTATCTTCTAGCAGATAATTCAAATAACAGATTTGGCCAAGATCACTCTACACTGCCTTCCTTGGGCATTAGTGCTCAAATGCCAATGCTTGACCACAAGTAATTACATCTGTCTGTGCCTACAACACATGACCCATTTGATACCATCTTTAATTACAGTATATGCTACCTTTTCTGTGGATTCCCAATCTCATACAGGGTGAAAAATAGATTATGCACTGGTCAATATAAGGAGTGAAGGTTTTTTGCAACATTTGACTCTGAGGTTAGAATGTATAAACTGAAAAAAAATGACAAAAAGAAAAATGTCTGGGAAGAGTGCAAGTGAATATTAGGAAGAATTCCTTACACTTTAGAAAAGAAATGAAAAAAATGCTCACAAATATGAATTCTGAGCATTAATTTCCTCCCATCTCCCATGTGAAATTCTAAAAAACGGAGACCCAAGCCCTATAAGTGCCTGACTGCTCAACAGAAACAGCTTTACAGCAAAAGCTGCAACTGCTGAGCATGTGGAGAAGGGTGAAGAACAGCAAGCAGAGGTGTTCTCAGCTCCTTCCTTGGCTCCTCACACTGTGTCATCTCAAAGAAGTCACTGTCAGATTCCCACTCCATAAATTTGGGAGAGTAATCCTTCTTTATCTCCCAAACCAATTGTAAAGCTACTTTTAGTCACTACAGTGGCTTAGGACAAACTGGGAAATTAATTCCCTCTTATGAACCAGGTTTAGATGGTTTACCATCCACAAAGCAGAGGCTCCATACCAGATAATTAAGGTAAAAGTGTAATGAGCACCTGCATAAAACCTTAATTACCACTCATCTCATAGCCGAGCCCAGGGGAGGTCATGTGAAGAAGGAGCGGCCAGACCCACCCTGACACCTACATGTGAAGCCAAGAGCCAAGGTCACGACCACCAGCCTTGGCCCCAGCATCTCATGGCGCTGCAGCAATTGAGCCCATGCCAGGTGCTGCTCCGCACACAGAGCATAGCAACCTCCACCACATCTCACACACCCTTTTCACCTTCGGAATTTAAAACTTATGTTCGCTGAGCAGCGAGGAGGGAGCTTAACCGGGAGCCGTGCCTATATAAGGGCTCTGCGAGCGGTGTTCACGCCCGATACCCGCTCAACCAGTTTGCTGCCCGGGCTGGGCAGCACCGGCACAGGCAGGCCCAGGCACCGCCGAGCAGGAGGTTTACAAATCGCTGCCTCCCCGCTCTGCACTTCGGGGCACAGCCGCGCTGCCGCCCGCCCGCCCCGGCAGCACCGCCGGCGGCCGGGGAAATCGCGGCGGCACAAAAGCCACCTCATGGCAAACACCTCCAGCCCCACAAAGGGCAAGGACGGGGTTCTCCGGGAGCCGCGGGGGGGACCCGCTCCACGTCCCCTCGGGAGC
>VWYP01018328.1:29594-59020 GCA_013400435.1 Pycnonotus jocosus | reverse complement strand
CTCGGGCAGGGGCGGCCGAGCGGCGCTTTGGTGCCCGGGCGTGTTCGCTCGGGTTATCCCCCAGAGCCGAACAACGCGCGCTCTCCGGCTTCCCGGGCGGATCCGGCCGTTTTCCCAGATTTTTCCATCCAGGTGTTTGCGTCCTCTGTTTGCAGCCACTCGCGGCCTCGGATGGCACCGGGGCAAGGCACAGCCGTGTCCTTCCATCCAGCTGCGGTCCCTTCGCGCCGGGCTGGCCCTGCAGCGGCAGGAGCACTCTGTACTCGGTTTTAGAAAGGGAGAAATTAACATGATCATTGTTTCTCCTCATCACTCACGTACTAGTGGTTGAACTCCCCTCCCCAGAATTTTAACACACACCTTGTATACTTCTTTTGCTGCCCCATTACTGGTTTTCCTGTTTCCGGACCATGTTGGGACACAGCAGTGCTAAGGCAGCGCACACGGCCCCAGGACTTGTGGCTTTGGGCAGGTCCTGCTCAAAACCTTGCCAGAACTGGTGTTAGATGCCAAACACCTTATTGACCTGTGTTCACTGCCAATTTACCAAAATTTCAATGTAAGATATATTTAATCCTTCCATTTTTCATTCTTATTGCTTTTATTTTCTTCTTTTTGCCAAGCAATTATATTACCTTTATATTCTTTACCTGAAAGTACAGACCATAGTCAATATGAGAGGAAGGAGAAGGACAGCATTCACTTTGGTATTCCTGATGTGTCTCCTAGTAAATCACTGTTTCTTAAGAGGCAATTATTCTGTTGGGGTGCTGGGCAACAGTTCTTCCATCTACATGTTCAAGTGGTATTCTCATTTTTGGGTTCACACACCTCAATAAAAGTTTAGCTACACAGATTTAGGATTTCTGGTGCATATAGTAATAATTATTCCTAATGTTGCTTCATCAACTAAATACTTTATTTTCATTTTTTGTAACTCTGCCAGATTTAAAAAGTGTCAAATGATGTTTTCATTTCAGCTGTTTCTCATGCTAACCCTACATCAAGGGGCTCCATTTATCATTCTATCTGTCTAAAGATTAAATTGCACAGTTTTGGCCACAGAAGAAAAACCCCACCTGTCTTACTGTAGCTGTTCTTCCTAATTTCCAGGGGCTCCTTTGGCAACAAAACCAAAAGAAGAAAGAATCTCCTGTAATTTTAATTCATCTTTAGCCTGTTGGTGTCTGATGAACACATGCAAATGAACAGCTGGTCTCAGTGCAAGATACATGGGTTTAGTGATGAGGAAAAGGAAACAGGATGAATTTCCAGGACTGGGAAATAGAACAGCAGAGAATGGATGTGGTCCATGAAAAGATGGAGGATTGTGGCCAGAAACTGGAGAAAGGGGTATGAGAGTATCTGCAGGGAGTAGCCAGTGACTGAGAGGAGAGGAAGGGATGGAGGCACTGGAGAATCTGCCCCGAGGAATATGAGCCCATCAATGCTGGATTTCTAGTGGTCATGGAGCCCATAAGCACAGCATGTCACATGGAGAAAGAAGTGTTCTCCTATAACTGTAATTTCCTCTGATAGTTGGTTCACAGCATTCAGACTGGGAGTCATGCAGTGGGAAAAAAAAAAAAAGGAAAAAAAAGAAAAAAAAGAAGAAAAAAAAAAGATATTTTGAAGAAAACTCAAGGAAACTGCACAGAAAACATGAAAGCTCCAAAGACAAAGCCCTCCTCTACAGTATTGTATGTTGTTGGTGATATGAATCAATTTTTAAATTACCTTTGCAGAGTGTTTTTTCCCCACAAAACTCCTGCCTCATTCAGTATAAGGATGTCTTTAATTAATGTACAGTTCTTCAATGTTTCTCTTCATTTTCATCATGTAAAGTGGAATCTTTCATGTCATATTCTCTGTACATTCTTCAAACCCTGCCTTGAAGGCAGGTTAATTAATTTCCATGATGACTTTCCTGTGGTAGTCTCATAACTCCTTCAAAACATTCATAAATTTAACTTTGTAACAGCCTTCTAAGTTGAAGTAGTACTATTATCATATTTTCCACACAAGGAAGAGCTAACAGAAGGTAATGTATCTGGAGTTGTCTGTAGTGGTTTGTTAATTCTTTTATGTTGTGGAGGCTGGCAGGTTATTTTAAAGCAGGGAATAGTGGATTTAATACAGTGTGCATCCACCAGCACCTCAGAAACAAGAGCATAACTGTTCTTGCTCAGGTTTGACTTTAAATACTTTATAGATCTTTAAGCACTAGATGTAGTGGGTTACTTACAATCTACAGAGCTTTGGTATGCACTTACACCTGGGAGTCAGGAGCTAATTTCAGGCATGTCTGTATATCCTTCTTTATGACAGATAGGGGAACTCTGGGAAATTTTTTATTATTCGACCTTTAAATAGGAAGCTATTAACAGTTTAATTTTGCCCATACTTCACAGAACAAGATTATTTTCTTGACTACAGCAGCAAAAGGGGCCTTCCCAGCTGCCTGCATGCTTAGAATTGGAGATGTCACCATATTCCTCCCTAACTCTCCACAGTCCACCTTTCTTTAATGTCCCTTCCTATCAGCAGAAAGAAACATCCTAGAGGTTGCACATCACCAGGAGCAATGGGAGGGTGCATTGAGTGATAGGGGAAGGATTACACAATTTAGCCTTTGGTTGCTGAAGGATGGGATTCCAGCCTGGGCCAGAAGTGTGAATTATCACAGCGCTGCCTGCAAGAGCACTGCCTGCACACAGCAGGGAGCTGTGTGTTTGCTGGGCATTGCCAGTCTCTGATCAGCAGCCCTCTGGCATGAATTATAAAGCAGTGCAGGAATTCTCCCAACACAGAACTGAATCTCTGTAAAGCACATCACATTGAGCACTCCATTTGGGAAAGTATTTATTGCAGACACTTTGGTTATTCTGCTTTCTTCATCTGAAGCCCAGTTTGTCCTGCTATGAATGAAGCTCTGGTAATACTTGTTCTAGACTGTTGTGTTTTAAAGTGTTGTTCTTTCTTTTATGGTGTGTTGCACACTGTTAAAATCAACACTGCTCTGAGTTTCTTTTGTGCAAAACATTTTTCCTCTCTTACCTCCATTTTCAGGAGATGCTGTATTTAAACAGGTCTGTGCGAATGAGCTACAGGAGGTGATGGTCAGCCTAAACCTGAGAAAAATTCAGAGGTAAATCTGCAGAGAAGTAAAATCCTAAAGTCAGCTCAGGATGCAGACATAAAAAAGCTGGAGGGACTGACAATTTTGCCACCTTAACAGACATTCAAATAAAAACTGTCAAAAGTGTAAACTAATTTTGAAAATCTTGGCTTCTTTTCTCAGTGTTTTTTAGATGGTGGTATCTACGCAACCAAAGCCATCCCACTCTAGGAATGCTTCAGAGGGAAAACAGAACAGTCAGTCCTGAGCAAACTAGCCAAATTTACAATGTTACAGATCTATGTTGGTCCACAGTTTTTGCTGTATTTTGCCATTTTGTATCAATAGTCCAGAATTTGAGTGCCCGAAAAAGTAAGGCAATAGAGGGGCTGCCTGGGGTATTTCACTTGGAGCAACTGGCCCAGTGTCACACAAACACTGCATGTCAGAGATGGTAAATCCATTTCTCCTAGGCAGTAGGAGAAATGTCTGCTTTAATTTCAAAATCATCGTTCCTTTTCTGAAATTCTTGGAAGTCCAGTGCCTCACAACCTCTGGATGAAATTCAGTGCTCAGACCAAAGAATTTTTACAAGCAATGCAAAGTCATCTGAAGAGTATTCCTTTTCATCAGGTAAGTTTGTGTTCTCCGAAACAAACAGAACATGACTCAGAAGTTAGAAAGAATGTTTTAGCACATGGATCAGAAACTGAAGAAAGGTGGTGGGTATAACTAAATATAGTTGTTCCTGATGGTTGAAATATTAACTCAGCATCTTCAGCATTCCCCTAAAGCAGACTACAAGGGCACGTAGGGGTAAGACAAGGGGGAATGGCTTTAAACTGAAAGAGGGCTAGTTAAGATTAGATATTAGGAAGAAATTCTTTATTGTGAGGGTGGTGAGGTACATGGACACATTGCTCAGAGAAGTTTTGGATGCCCTGTCCCTGGAAGAGCTCAAGGCTGAGTTGGACACAGCTTTGAGCAACCCAGTCTAGTGGGAGGTGCCCCTGCTCACCACAGGGGGTTTGGACTAGATGAGTTCTAAAAGGTCTCTTCCAACTCAAACTATTCTATGATTCTATGAAATAACATAAACATTCATGGGGTAATTGAAATCTTCCTCACAAGAGATCAATCTTACATAAAAAAAAAATCATGGGACTAAGTCAATAAAGTGAGGCACATTGTGATAACAGAGAAAATATTTTCTTCCAGTAGCTTTAAATGTTTCTACAGAATGTGTTGGTGGTAGCAGTCTTGATTGTAGATATCAACAGCAAAATGGGGCTCTGTTTCAAAACCACAGTTTTGAAATCAGAACCCATGGTTGTATTTCTGAAGGATTTCTACCTTTTAGTCAAAAATATTTTTATAAAAAATAGTTGAATTTGCCCAGGTGAAATGGCTTCAATTTCTATTAGTCTCTCACTGTTTAAGAAGCCATGGATACAGGCATTAAACTTTCTTTTTAGGTTCCCCTGATTGAAGAGCAAGAACAATGTGCAACTCAGTCTGGAAGAATCTTGAACTACATCTGTCTGCTTTATTTTTGTGTATCCACATATCAAAGAACTGTCATTCAGTGAGTAATATCAGCCTAGTGTTAAAATAATTTTTAGGATGATTCATAATGGATTGCTTTTGTATTTGTTATTTGACATGTGAGAAATATATTCTTTTTCCTTCACGTGAAAGTAGATTTTTAAAAATACTGTTATATGTTGAGTTGTTAAATCACACACCCCAATATCCTGTGCCATACGTGCTTTTTATACTCCCCAAATACCTTGAAATAGGGGCATATTTTCACCTGCCTCACATTTTTATCTTTTGAGGTTCAGTCATAGCTATTTGATTTGGAAAAAGTTGGCACTAACAGAGTTGATCTTCACAAAAATAAGTGAAAATAGAGCAGGAGAGGAACTCTCTCATCACCTTGTCTTTTGCTATTTACTGACAGCAGAGGCATTTTAAGTCATGTACAAACATAGCCCTGTATACACACCCTGCTTTGCTGAGCATGGTAATGAGATAAACAGTAGTGGAATGCAGCACAAACCTATTTCACATTGATTTAGACTAATTTAAACTGAATATTTTGTCATCAATATTTCCCTGGAAGAGTGATATATATTATTTTTTCAGTTCTCCTGTAAATAAGTCTTTAAATATTTACCACCAAATACCTGCTATTCTCCTCCAGCTGCAAACCCTCGTGAGCCATGAATCTTAAGAGCTGTGTTACTAATTGCTTTGCAGATTTGTGGGCAGGTATCAGTGGGAAATATGAACAAGTTAGATTTTAATGAGTTTTGGATTGCTTTTGATTCTGGGATGCAACTAAAGGTTATTTACTGCAGTATTAGGCAGAGAAAAGGCAAAAGCTCTATCAGCTTTTAACGCTTTAAGAGGATGTGACACAGTCTTACCTTTGCTGGGAAAGGCAGGAGAAGATGGGTCTTGCTTTGGAAAGGAAGAATGTCTGCCCTGCAGCCATAGAAATATTTTTCCGTTTCTCTTCACCACCTGCTGAAGTGATTGATATTTGCCTGAAGGATTTGCAGTTATTTGTAGTACTTTTGTTTAACTGCACCAGAATACTTTGCCAGGAAGTGGAATATTCTTCCCCCAGCAGTACCTCAACTAAATATGCAGGAGAAGATTAGGTTATATAGGAGAGAAGCGTGGACATGAATGTTCCTACCTCAGGTTGATAATGAACTGTTCTCAAGTTTATGCAATATCAAATCCTAAGATGTTTCTACCCTGATTGAATGCCTAAAATACCATTAAACTAATTAAGTTTAGTTAAAATTGAATAATAATCATACTGCATCAGATGTCAGTCACTCAGCAGAGAATTAGTTTTTTACTTTTTTGGTTAAACCAGCATCCCAAGTATGATAAATTCAGTCACTTCAAAGAGAAGGGACATCATGGCTACCCTGGGGATGCAAAACCTCTGCAACATATAGACCAGGTAGTCCAAGAAGTCATGTGGTCTTGAGACTACCTAACTTTGTGGGTAGCACTGCATCTGCACAGCCAGACTGCCTCACAGTCACAGTGAGACCATTTGCCTACTCATGCTCACCCTTTCCTAAATGCCTGCTAAGTCCAGTGCTTCAGCCTCTCTTAGCACTATCCATAGGATAGCTCTGGGAGAGACATGATAATTCTAGGAGAGAAGTCTGTGTGCTTTAGGTCTGCTTTCATAACTAATTTTCAATTATTTTTTAAATCATAAACATTCATGAATGTTTACCTTTTAGGAATCTATGACAGACCCAGATGTAACTTAAGAATATACTTAATACCTGCCCAGCACAGGGAAGTAGGAGTCAAATTGTGATTGCTTTTATTGAAAGAGAGAAAGAACACTGTAAAAAATGAGGATTTTATTTACTCTTATAATCAATTTTTCATTCTTCCTTAAATTCCACAGACAAGGGTTGTGCCATGTGACTTGGCACACTCAGACATAGAGGAAGCAACTCTGGTCCCAGTGATTCTGTGGCTGCTTCAAAGCATGATAAATCAGGCTGTGCCTGGAGATGGTTACAGTCTGAAGGCCTCCTGGTTATTAAAAGGAGATCAATGATTTTTAAGCAAGCAGTGTTTGAAAAATGGTCGAGCTGAATATGAAATCAATTAGTATAAAATATTATACTGGGCATTTTAACACAAAAAGGGGAGGGTCTATTGATAAAACTTGTTCATCAGAATGAAATGGATTTCAGGCTGAGCTCCACTGACTTCAACACAGCTACAACAAATTACTCAGTCTGTCTCTGAAGAGAAAAATCAGTTCCTTCAATTTATAATGTGTAAACATTTGACTAAAAATCCTAACTAGATGCTAAAAAGATAAAATGACAGCTTCAAAGAGTCTCATGGAGATGCATTCAGATAGCTGTCGTGCTTCAAACTTGAACAAACATCAGATATTAATCAAACATTAGCTTACCTTAATTTCACAGGTTAAAGATCACTTTCATGAACAATTAAGCATCCATTTTCTGCCTCCCTGCCAATCCAGTCATGGAACATGCTGCTTCCTCTAGATTTGAGTTTTATAGGAATTACAACTCAGCAAATAGAGTGTATGATTTTGCTACATGTCTATAAATCTCTGTAGACAACATAAGAGAGACCAAAAAAATTTTTGGTTAATTGCTAATTATTGAATAAAAATAGGCAAGAGAGATTATGTGGAAATAGTGTTGAGGATGGTCCCAAATGCATAATGCTATTTTTGTAGCCATTTTTTGTATTTTTCTGAATTCTAGGTCTTTAGCTTTCCCTCCCCCCCAACTGAAAATCAGAATTACATCTAGCATGTATTTTCTAAATTCTCTCTTTCATATATATTTACTGCATATTAGAATGTTCAAAGTTTCTTTCTAAATAAATTTGTGATATTTATGAGAGCAGTTGTTTACTCTGTCTTCATGCTCAATTTGAAGATACAACCTGATGCAACTATGACAATTAATTGGGGAAAATTATAATGATGAAAACCAATGTTTCTATTTAATGAGAATTTTGATATTTCAGATTTTTTAAAATTTCAAACTGAAGTAATGGAAATTATTTTCTTGTAGTTAAAAATATTTAGTAATACTACAAATTTCTTCTACAAATATGAAAACTATGGCAAAGTTTTCATAGCACTCTTGCATATCTTTTCACTGCAGTGTAGCAGTCTATTAGCACATTTAGGAATAGGTCTTACAATGTTATATCTCCATATTTGTAGAGAAACTAAAGGTACTGTTTTTCTTTTCCAATTGACATGACAGACGTGTCTAAATCCAACTCCCAGGCTCTCTTGGATACTGCAAGCTCTCTGATACTTCAGTACAGTGCAGTATTTTTTCTACCTTTTTCTAAACAATCTTTACTTAAATGTGATTCCTGCTATTACACCATTCCTTTCCTTTCTCTGAAGTCATTAATGTATAATGCTGTTTCATCATCTTTTTTTTCCTCTTCCATCTTTCCTAAATGATGCATGTAATTCCATCCTATTATTCCAGCCACAATTGCTAATCCTCCACAGGTATCTGTGTTAACTAGTTTTGCATTCTGACACAATAGTTTTGGATCCTCTGTTTTGTTTTACCAATTTATTATCTTCATGCTGGCCACCACAAGAGGCTAATTTTTAGCCAGCGGTTTTCCACTCCATGTATCAGTATTGGCAGTTTCATTCCGCTGACGTTCTGATATTCCTTTCTCACTACATTATCATCATGCAGATTAAATGAACTTTGCCCAGCTTTGTTCCCTACTTTAAAATTTAAGCTTTTATCAATCAAATTGGTCTTGATCCCTCTCCACACCTCAAACTACTCCGTGTGTTGTGTGTATGTATTATCCTCTTCCAAGAATATTTCCCAGTGGCAGACCAACCCTAAGCCTTCCTAAAGGTCATCTGTTGGTCTTCACTATGAAGTTGCACCTTCCTTCCTAATCTTTAAAAAACAAAAGAATTCCATTCAATTTTTTAAATATTGTATTAATCACATTTAACTCGGTTATAATTTCAGACATTTTTCCTGCTAGCTGCCAATTGCTTCTGTAATTGGAGCAAATTTTCCATGTTCATTCATAAGTCTTGACCTACTGGAACAAAAGTGTGGTAGAGTCAGAATGACCATCTCTTCTGTGTGATTCCTATTAGCCAAAGTAAAAAAAAAAATATTTTAATGTCCTAAGTAAATCACTACCACTTGACAGACACAAAAACACCCACAGTGTGAGGCACTTAGTGTCAAAACAGGAATGCCAAAGCCCAGCTGAAGCTGAGACTGCTGAGGGGCACTGGTCGGAACAAAGCAAATTCTGGAGATTGCTAATTGGAAAAGCAAGTTCAGGACTTCTACTGACAGAGGCCCCTTGTGACAACCGGTATTGACAAAAAAAGCTGATGAACTCAGTGCCTTTTTTCTGCCTCTGTCTTCAGAGCCAAAGCCAGCTCTTCAACTCCTGCCTGTACAGACAGGGAGGGAGGCACTTGGGCAGCCAGCAATGGAGGAACAAGAGGTTAGAGAATCTCTATGTATTCAGACCCTCTGGGCTGCAGGGGAATCACCCCAGGCTTACTGGGAGACCTGGTGGGCCTGACTGTGAAGCCACTATTGATATTCATCCTTCAAAGAAGGCAGGAAGGAAGATGGGAATCAGAATCACAGGACCGATGGGTTGGAAGGGGTTGAGGATTGGAAGGTTGCCCTCTGGATGGGCCAGTCAGCCACATCTCAGTCATTGGAAAGATCAGGAAGCACGTAATCAGCAGAGTCAGACCAGGAAGGCAAACCATATTTGCCCTGCTGAGTGCCTGCAGTGATGAAATATCTGACCCTGTAGGCAAGGGCAGAGTGGTGGCTACAACATACCTTGGTTTGAATATGGCTTTTGACACCACCTTCCCCACCCTTCCCCTCTGGACACAGCAGAAGTGTGGACTGGACAAACCACCTGTTTGGATGAATTGGAAGCTGTAAGGATAGCAATCACTAACTCAATATTTGATTGCTAATCAGCAAAGCAGCCTGGGCTCGATACTGGCACCCATATCCAGTGCCTTCATCCACAACCTGGCTGCAATGCAGAGCTCATTCTGAGCAGGTAACACTGAGGTCAGAAAGCAGCTGCTGCTTCAACCCAGAAGGACCCTGAAAAGCTTAAGTTTCATCATCAGCTGTTATGATTCTTCTAAGAAGTATGAAGTTCTGCCCCTGGAACAGCTGGAATTGCCCCAGCTGTTGTATGGGTGTACAGAGTGTACAGTGTATGGGTACAGAGTGGGAAGTGGCTGGCGAGGTCACAATCCTGTGGGTTATAGCACAGGAACCCATGGCTCTTCTGGAAGGAGGCTCTCACTGGGGTGCATTAGAGGCATGGCCAGCACATCACAGGGAATTTGCTGATCATCTCTGCTGGGTACTGGTGAAGCCATGCCTGAAATTGTTTTGGATACCTCTGATCAAGACAGACAGGGCAAGATTAGAGCATGTTCAGTGGAGAGCTGATAAGAAAGTTGTTGAGGAGTGGCTGAAGATGCTGGACTTAGCTGGTAGAAAGGAAGCTATGAACTAACATAACATCAGTGTACAAGTGTTTGAAGGATCATTAGAAAAGTGTCAGAGCTGAATTCTTATGACTGCCAGCTGGTCTAACAGAGCAATTGCCACAGTTTACAACTTGGGAGGTTCAGACAGAGCATCAGATGATAAAATCAATGAATAGCTGGGCACTAGAACAGGCTGTCCAGAGGAGTGGAGGAATCTCTGTCACTGAGGCTTTTCAAGACTCAGGCAAAGCCCAGGCTGACATAGTCTAGTGCTGACCTGGTCCAACTGAAAAACAGCCTTCAGAGGTACCTTTCAACCAACATTTTGATGATCTTGCAGCAGGTTGCAGGTCTTCACATCTTGTTAACAAAGCCTATTATTAATATAATCTATTTATTAACTTGTTTGGTTTCATGAGTGGTGGTAAAAGATTGTCACTTAGCCTGTTTGGAGACAGAAGACTCAATATATGGGAAACACCTTGGTGAGTTGCCTAACTGGGTCAACACCTCTCACAACCTACTTTAGGGAGCTAGAAATGTAGCAAGAGACTTCTGCAAAGAAAGGCTTTCAAGTCACAAAGAAGCTCCACATCCCCTTGCCCTGGCGCCCATTTGCCCTTCCAACTTAGTTGACTTAGGCATCTACCACATTAAAATATGAATATAAACTCGGCTGCTCCTTCCAACATGTCTGAAACAAATAGCAATTAGGCTCTCTCTGGCCTTCTCTTACCAAAGCAGTATCCAAGTTCTTTGTTCTGTAGAAAATGATTTTATATAGACATAATTGTGTAGTAGTGAACTATATTGATTCCATAAGACCTCTGCCCAGTAGATTCCCACACTGATCACACCACCAAGACAACTTGCTTTTACTTGTTTTTTGGGGGAACAGTAACCTGCTTGTCTTCTGTTTAGAACTGTGAATCTTTTACCCCCTACTCTCAGAGGGTAGTATAGATCCATATATGCCATACATCTAAATGATTTCTAGTATTGTGGATTTGATCTTGGGTCCAGTATTCAAAGATTCAGTGGAGAAATGGTGGGACATGATGTATCTAAATGAGAGGAGCAGAGCAGCCATAAAATTAAGAGAAATTAAAACTAGAATATATCTGATGGAATACACCTAACCCACATGGAAGATAAAATAATGTAACTTTACAGAAGTTTTACAGAGCTGCATTTAGATATTTGTCATACATGTCAAAACCTGAGTTAACATATTAATCAAACATTAACTTACCTTAATTGCAAAGGTTATAGTTCACTGTTGCATACAACTAAGGATGAGGTTTTTTCTTCCCTGCAAATCCTGAAATTCATGGAATGTGCTGCTTCTTGTAGATTTGAATTATGTAAGTTATAACAGCATAGAGCTGGCTCATACCATTGTGAAGTCACCCTCACTAATCTCTGAAAGGTGCCAGTGATCATGGGAGGTTCTTAGGGACTGGAAAAAAAAGCAAATATCTGGACTGGAAAAAAAAGCAAATGTCACTGCTTTCTTCAAAGGAGAATCCAAGAACCTATAGGGCAGCCAGTCTCACCTCAGACCCTGGGGAAGTGATGTTGTGAATGATTTCCAAACATATGAAGGAGAACAAGGTGTTAGGGAGTAGTGAGGATTGATTTACAAAGTAGAGATTTTGCCTCCCTGTGATGAGATCATCAGTGACGTGGTGGAGGAAGGGAGAGCAGTGGGTGTTATCTATGTTGGCTTTCAACACTGTCTCTCATAACATCCTTGTAGAGAAACTGGTAAAATATGTACAAAATCAATGGACAGTGGGGTGGATTGAAAACTGACTGAGCTGTTGCACTCAAAGGGTTGTGATCAGAGGCGTGAGCTCGAGATTGAGGTCAGTCATTTGTGGTGTAACCCTGGAGTTAATAATGCTTAACATCTTCATTAATGGCCCAGATGATGAGACAGACTGCACCCTTTGCAGATGACACAAAACTAGGAGGAGTAGGTGATATATCTGATGAGTGTGCTGCCATTCAAAGCGACTCTGACTGGAGAAATGAGTCAACAGAATCTTTGTAAAGTTCAAGGAAGGGAAATGCCAAGTCCTGCACCTGGGGAAAAGGGGTGAAATACCTGAGGATGGACTGAAACAGTATGTCTGATCTCCTTTTTTCTTTTGTTGAAGTCCAAGCAGCAGAAATCTCCTTTTACCTGCCCTTATCTCATGCAGTACCTGATCCAGTAGTTCAGTAAAATCTGATGCTGTTTGAACCACTGGTGGCTGCTGTTCCCCTTCACCTGTCTGTGACAGTGGCTACTTGGCCATGGAAGGGCTCTTCAGCTTCTGACACACAGAAGATTGAGCTGAAGGCTCTTTTGTCTTAAATATTGCAGATAGAAGACTATGACTTCAGGGGTTGCTGACACTAAGGCAGTGCCAAATAAATAAGGCTTTGGATTAGATCATAGAATAGTTTGAATTAGAAGGGAACTTTAAGATAATCTATTTCAAGCCCCCTCCCCCTCCTCCTCCAAGTTGCTCAGAGCCCTGTCCAACTTGACCTGGAATGTTTCCAGGGATGAAGTATCCAACACCTCTCTGGGCAAACTGTCCCAGTGCTTCACCACCCACATTGTAAAAAACCTTGTGCTTTATAACTAGTTTAAAGCTATATTATTTCAGTTTAGAATCATTATCCCTTGTCTTATTGCAGCAGGCCCTGCTAAAAAGTTTATCCCTTTCTTTTAAGCCCCTTCTAATACTAGAAGGCTGCCAGAAAGTGTCCCCAGAGCCTTCTCTTCTCCAGGCTGAACAGCCCCAACTCTCTCAACCTTTATTCATAAGGAGAGGTACTTCAGCCCTGGGATTGTAGTTGTGGCCCTCCCATGGACAAACAGATCCATGTCTTTCCTGTGCTGAGGACCCCAAAGCTGGATGCAGCACTCCAGGTGGGGTCTCACCAGAGCAGAGTAGAGGGGAAAAATTCTCTCCCTCACCATTCTGTCCACACTGCTTTTGGTTTCAGCCCAGGACACTGTTGTTTTTCTGAGCTGCAAGTTGCACACTGCCCATTTGCATCCAGCTTTCCATCCAAAAGTATCCTCATGTCCTTCTCAGCAGGACTACTCTCAATCTGCTCATCCCCCAGCCTCTATCGATACCAGGGGTTGCTTCAGCCCAGGTGCAGCCCTTTGCATTCGATCTTAAACCTCATGAGATTCCCATGGGCCACTCCTTGAGCTTGTCCAGGTCCCTTTGGATGGCATCCAATCCTTCAGGTGTGGCAACCACACCACTCAGCTTGGTGTCATCTGCAAACTCGCTGAGGGTGCACTTGACCCCATCATGTCATTGTTGTAGACGTTGAAGAGCACTGGTCCCAGTACGGACCCCAAGGGACAGCCCTTGACATTTCTTCATCTGGGCACTGAGCCACTGAACACTGCCCTCCAGATGTGACCATCCAACCAATTTCTCATCCACCAAACGGCCCACCCATCAAATCCAGATAGACACAGAAAGGGAGTTTAAAACAGGGCTGGGACAGACAGAGGCTCAGAATAACAACAATTAAATTATTCCAGTGGTTGCATTTATTTCTTCAGACAGCACCTCCCTAGAAGAAAGGCTGCAAGCTAATTAAATAAAAGGATGAACAAGTGATCCTACAGAATGAACATTCAGACTGATTATAGGCTTAAGAAAAATACTTTGTTTAAACATGAACCTAAAAATAACTCTAGAACCTCACAGCTCAAGCAAGCACACCTTTGAAAGTCTTTCTGGCATGAGAAATATGTCCCCCTCTTTATACCAGAATTTACTCTTCTGAGCTGGGATTCAGTAGATATAAATCACACCTTTGAAGCTTAGCTCTAAGATTTCCAAACACTTTCACATCGATTGATCAATCGATTGATCTATTTACCTATCAGTGGTTATGACATAAACCAGTACTACATTAACTGCACCATAGCCTGTGGTGCAGTTTTCAGTAGAGTTACAGGCACTTTTAATTGCACTCAAGATAAAAGCTAGTTTAAAAAGAAAACAAAAGCCCCCATTTTTATGCAATATTTCCCAGTTGTAGTTTTCCATTTCTGCTCAGTTACCTTCTCTAACAGGGAGGTGAGTCAGGACCTCTCAAATCCTTGGAGTCAAGCTCTAATCTTGTGATTCAGATCAAGTGCTTCAACAGCTCAGCAGTGGACAAAAAATCATACACCAGATGTCTGGTTCAGACTGCAGTGCAGAACACTGTTATGCTGACACTGTGTCCAAAGCACTGTGACCATTTTGGGGCTCCCCAACATGAGAAAAATGAGCAACAGATGACTAACAAGATTCCTGAAGGAACTGGAGCGCATGATACTGGAGAGAGAGTCATCCATCTGGACTTGCTCAGCTTGGAGAAAAGAATGATGAGGGGAAATCTTTCTCTTTTCTGCAACTACACAATTGAGGTGGAGAGGAAGAGAGAGCCAGACTCTTCTTGGCTGCACAATGTGGGTGAACAAGAGGCAGCGGACACAACTCAGGGCACAGGACATTTCAATGAGATGCAAGGAAGGTGTTTGTTTTCAAACTCTGGAACAGATTTCCCAGAGAAGCTGTGGAACCTCCAACCTTGAAAATACTAAAAAGGCAACAGGACAAAGCCATGAGCAACCTGCTCTAACTGGACCTGCTTTGCCCAGAACATGGGACTTGCAGCCCCCAGGGGTCCTTTCCAACCTATGCAATTCTGTGAGTCAAAGAGCTGCTTGCGGCCAGGATTTCCACAAAGCCTCCAGCAGTATCTGTACCAGCTCACAGCAGTATCTGTACCTCCACTGCTCTTCTCACCTCCCAGTGCATTCTCCCTTGGCTGGCACTAACACAAATGGAGCAGTGAGGTGACCCAGAATAAAAACAGGTTTGCAAAAAAAGGAGAAAGTTTTCTTAAGTAACTAAACAACTGCCCTGAGATGGTTCAGGCTGTGCTGCTGTGCTGCACAAACTGTTGTGTTGTACACACTGTGGCAGAGGTTCAAAATGGGCATTGACTAGGGAAGGACCTAAAGATCATTTATCCAAAAACAATGTCTTGCCAGTGATCGCTGTTAAAATTTTTACTATTTCAGAAATTCTCCTGTCTTAATAAATGTTAGTTTCATCTTTTTCTCTGCCATTTATATCAATGCAACATTATTCTGCTAACACAACCATAGAGAAATAGAGCAACACAAATACTGACTTCCTAAAGTGGTCAGTACCAACTCTATACTAATAAACATAGAAGTAACTTCAGTATCATTAAAGGACTAATCTCACAGAAGAATTGCAGTGGGGAAATTTGTTGCAAAGATTCCCAGGCTACTGCTAATTCAGCTTAGCCCAAGAGAGAAAAAGGTTTCTGCAGCTTCTGATTTCTTCTTATTGAATAATAAATGGTACAATGTAATAATATCTGCTGAAGAGATCATTTCGATGTAGTATTTCAGCTGTGCAAACTAGGTGCATTCATTATTGTTACGGTGAAAAATAATAATTAAAAAAATGTAAACAGGCAAGACCCTCTAATGTGAATTTGATTAATAGATCTCCACTGGATTTCATTTTCTACTCACATACTGTTCTTCAGCTTGTTCTGAAGATCAGTGATAACTCCCAAAATATCTTGAAAGTTTAAATTTCTCAGAATTCTTGTTTGGGGAATGTTCAGTGGTTTACAACTTACCCTCTTTAGGCATGCATGCATCAAAACAAATCCCCAAAACCTGTTCAAGAGTAAATAATATTTTGAAAACCATTAATAAGGAAGGCTTGAGTAATAAAGGAGGAAACTATTAGGTGTCATAGTCTCCTTCCTTCCCCCTGTTATTTTTGTAATTGAATTAGATGTCAATCTACACAAGTAATTAGAAACACTCATAGCTGTCTTCTCAATATAAAATTATTGGCTACTTGGCACTCAAGCTGTTTTCTCTAAATGCTTCCCCATGTCCTAGACCAGACACACATCTTCAGTGTTTTTTGATTCTCCAACATCTGCTTATGTAACTATTGACAGATTAACCTAAACTGCTTGTAACACACACACAATCAGCTACTGGCTAAATTATCTCCTCTTTCTTTGTAACTGTACATTATTTTCTGTATTATCCTATACTAAATATTACAGTTAACCTAGACTTTTGTAGTCCTAAACAGTAGCTTTACATCAGTTTCATTTAAAACCTTTCATGAAGCTTGAGATCACTCTTTCTTCATTTGTGGACAAAGCATGCACCTGGCAATAGATTGCATCAATTCAAACTGGGGAGAGGAGGGGCAGAGATGGGAGTTGTTGAGGATTAAAGCATAATTTAATACGAAAAAGCATGAGCTAATACTGGGTTTTTTTCACTTTTCAGCAACTGTTTCACTAGTCAGTGCCAGGATAACAATACACCAGTAACAGTATTTGTTCCACTTACAGGTGGCACACTCACACTTTTAATCAAACAGTCCCTAGGCTGTTCCACATTCCCAACACTTTTGTGAAATTGGTGCCCTGTTTTGAGAAGAGGTTCCTGCTCACTCACCCATACCCTGGTTAACAGCAGCAATCCAGACACATTACTGGGCTGGAAGTTGTATAAGCTGCTATTAAGGGGATGCAGCTGACAACCACAGCGAGATACAGGTGCCCATTCCTTCTGACCCAGTCACTCAACAGGAATACAGCAAGACTGGACAACACACCAATGGGTCTTAGGACATCTTTTAAGATGCTTTCAACTAACAGGGCTGCTGGAATCAGATCTGAAGATCCATCTCTGTATTCCATCACAGTTACTTAGCTAGTAGTTACTGGCTACTTCTGCCATTTTCAGCAAAGCTCATGATCTAGCCGCATATTGTCACTTGTTCAAGAAAAAAAGTCCCTGTACCAGAGCTGCTGCAAGACTCCCTCTGGTCAGCCACCTGCTGCAACAGCTCATTATTAACACCCCAATGCATTCCAGAGCAACCTGCCAAGGCAAGTTGGGATAGTCACTGTCCAGTGGGTAAAAAGGCAGCAAGGTCTTCCACACCTTTTCAGGGTCTTGGGCTTCGTGACAAGTCTTCAAGATGACAGCTTTAATCACTATAGTTTCCCTATACATCTTCACGACCAGAGCGGATCTTTCTACTGGGTCAGGCAGTAAAAGCCTAAAACTCTTCTCAGAAACCTTGTTAATGCCCCTTTCTCCACCCTCCACCACTGTCTACTACAGCTAGTGTCAAAGTCTTGTAAGTCAGAAGCTGTTTCTTCAAGCCCTGTGCAGCACTTGGCTCTCCTCTCCAAGCACAGAGGCTGAACACAGTTCCCAGAGTGTCCTGTCACTGTCTTGAGGACTGTTACAAGGCTGAATTCTCCCTGACAGCCAGCACCACTCATAGTGGAACATATATAAGCTACACAGTTCTGGGTGTCCCATGGGGATCCTTCAGTACTGCTGCTGCTCTTTGCTGTATTTACTCCAGCTGGCAAAAGCAGTATCCATTGTGTGCTGCTCTCAGAGCCAGAGGTGCACCTAAGCCCATACTAACATGCTTCAATCAGCTGCTTCTTTAGGAAGAAAGTGACCTACTGAAAACCCTAAAAAATCTCAAGTATTTCCATTACTGGCAATACTTATTGCAGACATGGGCACCTCAGAGTCCCTGAAAGCCAGAACTAGAAACTTCCTACTGAGGTGTTGAGGTGCCCTGCTTGCTCCTGTATGCCAAGGTCTGTTTGGTTTTTAGTTTGTCTGCTCCCTCCAGAGGCCAAGCACACAAAGGCATTTAGCTGATCACCTTCCTAACAGGCAATAAAATTCATTAATTTAACCATAAAGAAGACTAGGACTGATTAAGGAATACAGGTGCTGGTGACCACAGAACAGACTCCTACACCATCACAGCCTAGACACACAATGACAAGCCACCCACTTTTGCAAGAGGGAAAAATGACAGCCTACAACACACAGGGAGAGGGCTTCAAAAGAGAATTTACTGCTAAGCAAGTGATGCAGTAAGAGGCATCAAGTCTCTGTCAGCTTCTGCTGAAGCTTTCCTTCCTTGAGCTGGCAGCCTGGATATAAATAAAACTACTGTGCAAGTGTCCTCTCTACAAACACAGAAAAGCCACAAAGAACAGCTCATATGTCAGACAACTGTGCATTTTTTCCAAAGTATTTTTTGTCCTATTAAACTAGTTGGAATTACTAAATGAAGGTACTGTTCTCACTTTGCCTCAATTTGGTTGTGATTGCATTTTATAATCACAATGTTGAGCTCTGGCATTCAATCTGATGGGCAAGATAGCACAGGCTATAACCTGAATTAATCAATGGGAACTCTGACTCTTGCTTGCTGCGATTAAAAATGTAACAAAGCCAAGGCATCCTCCCTTATTTCTTCTCTCTCCTCCAAAAGGAGTTGGCAATCACAGCCTGAGAAGTAAATTCTGAAGACTCATTTTTGCAACAAAATGAGAAAGCATTGCCAATAGCTACTTGCAGAAGGGACAAAAAAGCTGCATTCACACTACAACAAAACTATTTCAGATAATACTTCCCTCTTCCCACACATCTTCCAAAAACCTACACTTAAGTCTTTTATGAAGCCATCAACCTGCCCATAGGACAGCAGAGTGTCCAAAGATGAAAAGGTAGGTTTGAGTCCTCTAGGGAACCATAGGATAACTCAAGTTCCCTGACATTCATATCCGGTAACAGCAAATAATTATGGATTAGACTGGAGCTTGCTCAACCGCAGGAACAGTTGACACCCCAATTCAGCTGAGAGCAGGACTCACCATATGGCCAGAGGGTCTCGGGGAGCAGCAGTCCCAGCATTATTTCACACACAGAGATGCCACCAGTCCTACCAGTTTATCATGAAGAACCTGGTGGGAGTGTGGCTGGATACCACACAGAGCAACCTGCCAGCCTTGGTAATCAGCTCACTGACATTCATGGACATCACCCAGAGGACAGAGCAACCCCTGTGCCAGCCTAACCTCTGCAGGTTCTATATGTACACTGATTTATTTACATGTGTGTGTATATAGCATGATACCACATATATGAGATCTATGGCATGTATCACATACTTGTATGGCACTAGCACACAGCACCTCGGACGTGCATGCTGGCACATGCACAGCACAGCCATGACACAACCCATCAGCAGTAAAAAATAAATGGCACAGAGCTCAGCAGTCATGGGTTACCAGCTCCTCCTCTTGAGAAGAGAACAAGAGGTGGTTTCTCATACACTTTTTTTTTTTTCAGTTGCTGTGTCTAGACTGTATCTAAGGATTAAGGTAGAAAAGCATTAGGGCTATACAAGCAAATGCACAGTTGCCCCTATTGTAAGGTGAAGAGGTAAGATTTGGAACAATGGACAAAAATAGTTTTTAAAAATGTTTACCACAGAGTAAATCTGGAAGTGGGAAACAGAGAACACCAGGTTTGTATTTTAGCTGTGGGAGATTAATTTTTGCATACCTGCTTTCAATTTTGCACCCTAGGGAAAAAGCCAGCAGCAATTCTCACAATTACACAATAATTAAAAATTTATCTAGGAAATATTTTACAGATGGAGCACCTTTCATAGCTTTAGAGTCAGCAACCTTGCAATCCCCTAGCTGGCAGCTGCTGTTCTACCACTGCTCTCTGAACAGAGACATGGGAAAGACGGCTTCTTGTGCAAGCTGTTTTTCCAGCCCCAAAGAAAAAAGAGGCAAAAGGGATGATAAAAAGCTGCCTAGATTGGACTGTGAATGGAGTTTTAGCAGAGGACAGAGAAACAAGGTGACCAAGGGCACTCAAGAAGGCAATACAGCACAGCTTGAGTAGAAATCTAAGGGTGTTAAACTGGTGCATTAATAAGAAATTAATAATTAAGTAAAAAATTTCCTTAAAATCTGCAGCTTAGGTTGAGCCAGACACGAACCTGGGAGCAATGAAGACTAGAGGGAAGCTCAGGGCAAACCACAACTGATTCTGACAGGAAGGGTTTAATCTTTGACCCACAGCACAAGTTTGTGTTATACTGAGAGCTGCAGGCTCCCTACAGCAGCAGTGTGTATGTGCTTCCCCTTACCACTGACTGTGCATTTTTACATTTCACATACGAAAGATCAGTTTGGGCAAGTACAGTTCCCATAATATCTGAATCTTCAGTACACATTCCCTGCAATTTAATCACTAACCTTCCTGCTAGTACAACTGAAAGGACAGACACCTTCTGCACTTGGATCTCAAGAACTTTGAGAGCTTTCAACCATTTTCAGAGCTGCTTACGGCCTGCTGAATACAATGAGGAAACCAATGAGCTTAGGAGTGGTTTATAAGCCTTATTCTGAAACATTACACTATTTATGTTCTTTCACAATTGAACCTTACAGACATACAAAGACAGTAAATCGATACATTTAAGATCAGTTGAGTAAGAATGCTGTACTGGTAGTATCTGTCCCTCAATATTTAGGAAGTTTTTACAACAAATAGTTAAAATCCATGAAATATTTGGCAAGATTAGTTAATTTTAAGAAAATGTTATTTCTACAGCAGGGTACCTTACCTGATGTATGGAAAACAGACACTACAATGCAAGAAAAGTAAAAGAGAAGACATTTTTACAAAAGCTCTGGATGTTTAAATCTCCTTTAAAAAAACCACATAAAGCAAAGAGGCCACTCCATATTTAAAGCCATTTTGTTTTTATCTATTGGGGTAGTCACTTTACATCATACCAAAAAGACTGTATAAGGAATACAAGTGTCAAGAATCAGATCTTTATGGCACAAAAGGAATTCTTCCATTAACCTTCTTTCAGAGTTGTTAAATACATTATTAAAGACAAAGACACTAAGGCTACCACAAAATAATATTTGCATGATGATGTTAGTCTTTATTCAGTTTCTCAACTGACTCCTCCAGTCTGAAGATGGACAAGAATCCTTCCAGTAGTCTGTTTCACTGATTTTTTTCTGGATGAAAAGATTCTTTCTACTTTTGACACAAACTTATTTTCTTATTTATATTGTTACTCAAAGTTCACATAAGCTTTTACGTTGCACCTTACAATGTATGGAATTTCAGATTAAAATAAAACTCTACTCTTAACATAACCTTTTACATTATGTAAAAATATTCTACATGTTTAACATATCAAGAATGTTAAGCTTTTACTTTGGGGAAAACCTATTTTATGCATTTTTGTAGTACAAACCCAACTGTGAAGGCTTTGCATTTGTGTGTCCCTGTTCAGTCGGGTGCCACCCAGTGCTCATCGTCTGCAGCTGCAGCTCAGCCACTGCACCAACCGCAGTTTCCAAAAAATTGCAAATTTGAGATGCTGCTCACTTTTCATCTTTACTCCTCTCCCACCCCTCCCTCCACCATGGAAAATTTACATCTTTGAAATAATGAGTGTTTTTAATTATCAAAATCAGTATAAAAATAGCAGCATGCTACTAAACGCGAAAAGCAGATTCATCATGCATTGTGAGTTTAAACACAGATTTCTGCCTTCCTCTTATATTATCAAAATCTTTTTTAAAGTTAACATCAAGGCAAGGGGTATAAGGACAGACACTGCATAGTATGATTTGATACTAATCTGAACTGGGTTATTTGCCTTTAATCAAAATCCATGATAATTACAGGGTAAACAATTTTTATTTCAAAATACAAGTTTAACTGGAATTGTAGTGATGAAAGCAGAAGAGGGAAAAATGCAGTCTTTTACAACCCATGTCACTGTATCTCACATCCAGAGATAAAAACTCTAATTGGTGAAGAGACAAAGTATTTGTGGCATGTCATTGAACCTTTGTGATAATCCAGCGTTATCCATTTCTAAAGAAATATAAATACTTTAAAACAAACATTGAAAATAAATCCTTTTGATGTAACAAACTACACTCTTTGCTGAGAATTTTCAGTCTTCTTAAAAGTAAGGGACTTCACCCAAAAAATAATCGAAGTATCAATGTAGAACAATCCTTGGAGGAAAAAAGTTGGAATGTAAACCTCTGTTCCAAATTAGATCTGAAAAGCAAAAATACCACACCATGTATTTCATCCAAGTGTATTTTGCATCAAGCAACTCTTTTTTAAAGTTACTTTTACAGTTCAACAGGAGACTTCCTGAACTTAGCACTCTCCTGGTTTTGCCTCAGCTCACACCCCGTTTTCTTAAGACATGAACTATTACTCCCTGCTCTTGTCTCCCCCAGCCCTGTGACAATACTATGATCATGCAGGTGAGCAATTCTGCATAACCACAGTATCTGCAATACAATTACATGTCACTAGAACAGCTATAAATTAGCCCATGAGTCTCAAAAACAAAAATAAAACCAAATTTGAGAGTCACTTCCCTAAGCTGTGACTTTTCAATCATTCTATTGATACAGAAAACAAAGGAAAGGCTCCATCAAGTTCCTCCTGTTAAAAATGACCTTGGAAGCTGCATTTCATTCCAGATATATGATGGTGATCCTCAGAGAGGTTACTCACATCTTTTCTTTACATCTTTTACTTTCTTAAAGCATGATATTAATGTTTTATTGAAGAGCTGACAAAAGCTCAAAAACAATCATAGCTGCTCACTTAACCCCACACACAGATCCATCAGTTTGCAAATCTGTCCTATAGCTACTTATCTCTTTGATGTCTTACAATAGCCTCATTATTAAAAGCATGCAGTACTAGTTTTTCTGGCTTCAATGAGCTAAATCTTCAGTAAGCTCAACCACCGACAGGCCCAAAGTGAAATTTTCCAAAGTCTGAAGAAAAATTCCTCAGCATTTTGACATTTTAAAAATACGTGATCTAATGAATCATATATTGAGAACCTCAAAAAAGTCAGAATAATGTAAGCATTTAAAAAGAATTAGTCATATTATCAACTCAGAGAGAGAGGACTAAAAAGATGAAGAATTAAAGCATAATAGTATTCTTAGAACAGTCTATCCAATTAAGTTAACTCACTGGCTCAGTAAGTTACTACTTATCCTCTCAGCCAGCTGACCCTGCACACATTCATGCCTCAGCTGTAAATTAAAGTGCATCAACTTAGAAAACATTGCACAGCAGATTCTACTTCTGCAAGTTATTATAAAATTTGAGTTGTAACAATTTTACTGCCATAATTTCAGAGTGTGCATGATCAGTTACTACAGTTTAGTGGTAAGCAGTAACACAAGTGACTGTGATAGTCAAGATTATGGTTAACTTTAGAAAAACTACTAAGATGCAGCTTTCCAGTTTTCATGTAAACAAAAATGGACAGTTTAAAAACCAAATCCCTCAATTATTTTTGCAGTTCTAGTGGGACAGCGAGGCTGTTAAACCGACAGAGGAATTGCGGGGTGGTCAAACAACTGATTTTCTTTCAGGCACCTTCAGACTGCTCTGCATGTGTGTTTCAGCAGTGTGACCTCAAGTGTACCATGTGTTTAGAGGCCAGCTTGGGAATGACTGTGGGGACAGAAGAGAAAGTTGGCACATGCTGTCACTTCCTGAGACAGACCCTGAGGAGCAAACTATCCTCAACACCTGTGTATTCCTCGCTGTAGAACTGACAACAACAGTTTACTGCCAAAGATGAGGGCTTCAAGAATATGACAAAAATACACATTTACTACTTACATCATCAATATCTTCATCATCATCTCCAATATCATCAAATTGGATTTCATCATCATCTCCAGGACCAAATGTGTCTGTTTCATTGATTTTAGCTATGAAGGAATTTAGAGAAGTTAAGGAGTGCACTCACACTGTGCCAAGACAGACTGAGTATTTTTGTCCAACATGAACTTCCAATTTGAAGTGAAAAGATTCTTACCATGTTCTGGAAGCTCCCCATATGCTTTCAGGCTTCTAGCTTCATCTGCATTGTATTTTAGAATAACATCAGCCTTGTTATCCTAAAGAAGAATTTATTAAAATATATTAGTCATCTATGAAGGAAAAAGAAAACTATTAGCCTCAATAGACTGCATTATTTTCAACAACTATATTACTTCCAGTGGATTAACATCTATAATATTTATAGAACATCTTGTTCTTCCTTCCCCTCCAGTTCCTTTAAATGTGAAGTAAACACATTGGAGTATTTTCATTTCTTCTCAGTGATTATTATTTCCAATTACAAGTAATTTATAGAGTCATAGAATGGTTTGGATTGGAAGGGACCTTAAAGACCATCTACTTCCAACCCCCCTTCCATAGGCAGGGACACCTTCCACTAGACCAGGGTGCTCAATCTGGCGTTGAACACTGCCAGGGATGGGGCATCCACAACTTCTCTAGGCAACAAGACAAAAGAGAATTTGAGACAAATAAAAAATGTTGAAAATTCAACTACTTGACAAGTTCAGTTTCATGCCTTTGAAATTAACCTTTCTTCGACAATACACACAGCGAGGTGTTTGATGAGAAATCAGGAATTACAGAATTTCTAGGTTGGAAGAGACTTTTAAGATCATCAAGTCCAACCCATGCCCTAACACCTCAACTAAACCACAGCACTGAGTGCCACATCCAACATATTTTAAACACATCCATGGATGGTGACTCCACCACCTCCCTGGGCAGACAAGTCCAGTACTTTATCACTCATCCTGTAAAAAACTTTTTCCTGATACCCAACCTATATTTCCCTTAGCGAAGTCAAAACCAAAAAATTCCTAGTTTTAAGTATTTTAATATACAAAGTAACTGACAGTATCTTAAACATTTTATAAACCTAATGCACATTTCAGAATCTATCTTCAACAACTGATGACAACACTAACATTCATGAAAGGCATTCACCTAATGAAAACTTGAAAACCGTTTCCATTACTGTTTATATTATGTAAAGTTACGCCACTCTGTTTTTGGAAATTCAAGTACAAACTAATTAGTGATTAATTTGCCTCTTAAGGTAAAAGCCTAAACATCAAGGATCCAAAATTCTGATTACCAAAAATTCTAATTATCACAACAAAATGTTTGGTACTTGACTCAATCTCCCTTTGTACCACAGGATGCAAACACCAAAAGGCTGCATTTGGAAAAAAAGGTCAAGCTTGATGACAATAAGCACCTTCACTCACAAAGTCTCAGGGTGCAATTTAGAAGAACAAGTCAAACCAGAACTTGTCTACTCATTACAATCTTCCTGTAGTATGAGGAAACTAAAAATCATGATTTAGCACAAGTAAATAAAAATGCAAACTCAGACACAGATTTCCTCACAATACCTGCTGCAATTTAACAGTAAATAAAGGTACTTGTAAGATACTCCTTATAGTGGCATATTATACTGAATTTTTACCTGGTAGTCTCTTAAGCCAATCAATATAATATCAGATGTATTTATCCAGACCTGAAGGAGAAAACAAGTGTTACAGAAATTCAACTTCTGCTGTATAACGAAGGAATCAAACAGCACACTTAGACTTACAGAGAGACATAAAACATTTCACCACAGCTACCACCTTCATTTTCTAACCAGTATGCTAGAAATATCCAATTTAATCTTTTAACAGAAAATTAAGGTCATAAATACTCATAATTACATTATTTTTACATGTTATGGAGCCATTACAGGGTAATCAAACTTCTTTGAAGAGCTTCTAGCCCACAGGGTAGTTATTAAGCCTTAACATCTGAGAAAACAGAAAGAATGCATCAAGGCACCAGTCATGAACTCTGTGAACTGAGCTCCTCAAGGGCAAAAATTAAAGAAAAACCTGAAGCAAGTGACGGACAAGAACAGTGAAGAACACAAGAAAATGAATGGAGTTGTTTCTAGAAACTACGTTAACCAGAAATCTGCAGAACAGGACATGCTTTTAAATGCACAGGTGGTTCTATGTGAGTTCTATCTCACATCCGCTTGGTTTTTTTTTTTGGGGATTGAATTAATTTCAGTTGGAACTTCCTTTCTTTTAAACATAAGGAATAGACAAGTGGTGTTTTTTGTAGCAAAAAAATTTAATTCTGCAGCACTTAGTGTTTATTTATGCACATTCTCCACTATTTTCAACACTTTCTTACAAGTGGCTATAGCACTGGTTACGCTGATACCAAGACACGTGCATTCACTACGGTCCAAAAAATTTCAGAATTGCTGTGCAAATTCCAGAATGAAGACAGTGAATGTTTGTTTTCATTGGAAACAGACTAAGGGCCCTCCTCCTCACCATATACCAGCAGAGGACAGAAAGATGTAACACCTGACAAGGGCCAGAGGGGACACCATCTGAAGATGGCAAAGTTTAGAATGTTTAAACACTTACACCTGACATCCCTGAAAGTACAAATGTTTTGCAGATTAGCTTTCAACAGAAATATTCTGGGAACTGATGAAGAGGACAATGAAACAATGGCATTGGAGATGTATTTTCTATAGTCACCAAGTTCCCCATCTGCAAATAGGGAGATTTTTATTATTTTATTTAAGTATAATTACCTAGAATATGAAGAGCTTGTATTTCATAAACAGCTGAAAAAACCTTCCCCTGAAATATACCCATTGGAAAGGCAGCCCTTCATTGTGAGCTTCACCCAAGAACCAAAGACTGCCTATTCTTGTGCCAGCAATGGAAACAGAAGGATAGACTAAAAAAAAAGTAGTTTACGGCATTAAGTGCAGTAGAAATATTCATTTTTGTAACAAGCTACATATGTGACTTTTTACAATTACATATCACACATAATGTCACTGCTTCCTATTGCAATGCTTCAGAATTACCTTTTTTCTTAGCTTCCCTCTAATATGACATAACCTCTTCACACCATCAAAACATAATGCCTCCAGTCTTCCATTGCCTAACATCTTGATCACCTGGGCATATTCTGAAAGAGATGGTAACATACAGAAACACAGAATCATTTAGGCTGGAAAAGATCTTCAGGACCAATAAGCACAACCATTAACTAAGCACAGTTAAGTCCACCACTAAGCCATGTCTCAAAGCAACACAGAGCAAAACTTCCGAACCAATCCAACTTCAAGACACAACCAGTAACTTTTCCCCTGCAACCCAAATTTGCTGTAACATTTTATCAAACATGAACTGCTGAGAGGAGCTTCAAGCACCCACACAGGCTCCTGAATGTATCATAGTTTTGTATCACTGTTGATGTTAACATTTTCAAATCATGCTCCTTCTTGGTTGCATCCATCTTTTTGTTACCTCTGAGATGCTTACTACAGAAAATCTCAGAGCTATTGAGTCACACTCAGAGTCTGAAAGTTTAGGACAACATCACAAGCACCTGTCCTGAAGGACAACATCTCAGTGCTGTCACTGAGGGAGGAGGAAGCTGCACACCCTGTATAATCACCCACTGAGACTCTGACTCCCTCCTGCAGAGGCTCTGCAGACAACTCCCCACTGTCCTTGAAAGGACATAACCTGGTGCTGTCAGACACTCTCTGGAAGGCAACCAGCAGACTTCAGCTGAGGTCTGTGAAGCACCTCTCCAACACCTACCCTCAATCCCTTCATCTTGTATTTCATCTTCTCCCTCACCAAAGCTGCAGAAATCACATACTGGAGAACTTCACACAAGTTAGACAGGCCAATGAACCACGAGACTGTTCATGACTAAGAATAATGATTCATTAAATAGATTTTGCTTGGGAGATGTAAAGGATCTTAAGTTTCAGATGCACATAAAAAGAAACTCCTTTTTTTGCTTACAACCAACACAAAAATTATCAGAAATTTGTTCAGTGGCACTTCTTCTACAGTGATCTAAATCAGTACCTTTCCCATATTTCTAACAAACCAACTGATTAATTGGTTACTAGGAAAGCACTCACATTATGTGAGCAACCCCCAGAGTATGACCCACAAGACAGGGTGAGCTGAAGGGGAGGTGAGCTCAGTGCCACCAAAGGCAGGGCAGAGGGGAATCCCAGTCATCCTCTGGCTGAACTCTCTTGTGCCTTACTTCACCTGACAGCATCCCACCTACTGCTCCTGGCTTAATAACTGTCAGACTTCCAGCCCAAGAGCCAACTGTCCCCAAACCACCAGAGGATAGAACAGTGACACGAGCTGCTCTGCCACATCAGTGACTTTGGGGAGCTCAGCGAAGGATCCGAGAGATATCAGAGTTCATATAAAACAGAACGTGAGACTGTGCATCCCAGGGACAATTACTGGCAAAACTGAACCACATCTGCTATGCCAGCTGCTCACAGACTCTCACACAAAGCTATCAAGAAGTTTCTAGGGTTAAGTGCTGTTTTACACAGAGCATTGCACTAAGGTCAAGAAGAGGGAAACTTTATTCTTAAGTGGTGAAGCTACTGGAAATTTCCCTTCTCCTACTGTCTTTCTCTTACACTCAATATGTCATTTGGAATTCAAATACAACCCCAGGAAAAATACCTCTCTCTATTCTGTCACTTACAGTATGTGAGTGAAAACAATGACACTTCCACACTATAGTTAAAAACTCACCTTGCCCATCTTCTTTGAACACCAGTTCCCTTTTTTCTGATTCGTTCTCATTCTTACCTCGTCGCCTGTTTTTACCTCCTTTGCCTAAATTAAAAGTGGGAGAAGTAAAAAGTGTGTGTTACTGTCTCTAGATACAGTGAGTGAAGAAAATCAGACTTATGGAGATTTTTAGGCTTATACTCTGTATGGCTATTTTAAGTATGCTAACCAGATCTAGATTATTTTTTGCTTACTTTGAAGTCTAAATTTTTAGCTGAGTAGTAAAAAAGTAATTAAACATTAGAATATCCACCGTTTTAGATGTCCTGTGACAGCAACCTTCAAAAAAGATTTTCACAAGATGGCCATTTTCAATTTCTGTGATCCTTGCTACCTCAAAAATAAAGGTGGGATAGCCTGATCAAAAGCAGATGAATAACTTCAGTGGTTCCACTACTGAAGTCCCCGAAATACTCAAGAAGTATATTCCAAATGAAGCTGCCCTTTTTAAAAGGCACACACGTGGCAACAGGGTTAGATGCTCTTCACGAAGAGCATATGAGTAGCTCACAGTTGCCCGGCTGTTAAAATCTGCTGCTCCCTTTCCCTCACGGTTTCCTTTCCGGGGTAAGAAAGGAGGGAAGCGGCGGCAGCACTGCCCAGTGAGGGCACGGAGGGGCCCGGCCGCCTCCCCGGCAGGGCCGCTCCTGACAAGCGAGCCGCGGGCAGGGCCTTCCGCTCTCGGCCGGGCCTCAGCGGCCTCCGACCCGCGCCCGGCATGCGGAACCGGCC
>VWYP01018328.1:0-26082 GCA_013400435.1 Pycnonotus jocosus | reverse complement strand
TGTTTCTTGAAGGAGGGATAGAGTCATCTGTACAGCTTAAGGGAACTTCAATGCTAGAGCACCAAGTAAAAGAAAAATACTGTTGGCTTGGGAAGAGCTGTGTTTTCAAATTTCCGAGAGCTAGGCTAATTTAAGAATCCCTGTTTATAAAACCAATTTCTTCACAATTATATAATGGATTAAAAATTTAGCTAGTTTTAAAGGGCAATAAAAGTAGGATCCCTTGCAAATCTAGCAAAGACAACTTCCTCAAGGAACTCAGAAATTCTGGCAGAAGAAACACTCCCATTCACAGCAAATCTGTGGTGTCATAAAGATGATTCTTCCTTTCAACAAACCGCTGATGATTTCAGGGAAATATGCCAATTGATCACCATAAAAGAAATTTAGTACTCTAAGCCAAGAAGATACCTTCTTATGCAAAACACAAAATTGCATTGTTCACCAACAGCCATTCACTCAGATCCGTATTTTACTAAAGCTGGAATTCCCAACAGTCATTTTCATATCTGGAAGGATTTTACATAGCCTGTAATTATGGTGGAATGGAACACTCACTGTATTCAAACACATTCCAGTGCCCCTTCTCATTTGGGCAATTTCATCTTTTCAAGACCAGTCATCAAGATGGGCCTTTAATTACTTTAGACACCAAGAGGCCATGAGTATTAAAACTTTATATCAGTATTTAAAGTGAGTCTTCCACTATCATTACCAATTCACTTCCATCTGTGGAAAAGTGAGAATGTTCCCTCTGAATGGCTTCATCTTACCTGACTGGGATGACACTATTTTCATGGCAAAATAGAACGACCCTTTTCTAACCAAGCAGATCTTTATTACTTGCCTCTCATTTTGCTTTTGAACTCAATTAAAATTAACAGAGAGTAACTGACAGAACATTAGGTCCATCAGTTTTGCAACTGCAATGAATGCAGTTTAAACCTATTCTTTGTAAGCTGCTGCTTATTAGAGACCAATATGTTTTGCTTTATCTTCAAATGTTGCCTTTCATCTATAATGCCAACATTCATTCACTGAACGATTCCTTTGCAGCTTAAACAAAAGTCATAGAATACAAGTAAAATATTAACAATGGATTATAAGAATAAACCATATAGAGATGTCCTCTATCAGAAAGTATTTAGCAATAATTCCTGAGTCCAGATATTAGATGGGAGAGACTAAAAGGGAGGGGAGGGGTAACAAAGACAGTGAGATATGGAGCAAGTTATCTTTTCTCTGGGTTATATTACCTACAGGATAATAGTATGGTGAGAGATTCACTGTTTAAATTTCATAACATGACATGTGGCATCAAAAACACAGAAATGTAGAAAAGACATAGGCAAGGAAAACTACTTATCCATAGTATTACATTCAATAGCTGTTTAACAGTCAGGCTTCTTTTAGAGCTGTCCAACAATACTGATTAATCCAGGTGAACTGTTTAATCAGACTTACTTGTCATAATGATTAATAATCTAAGTAAAACAAGGCATGTATACATTAAAGAAAACAGCACTGAAATGTACTGCTTGTGAACTGTTTACAAAAACATACAAAATGTTGGATGGCACAATGTATATAGTGCTAATATAAACAGATTGTTTAAGCTAAGTGCTTAACATAAACTGTCCATCTCGACCTGTAACAAAGAATATTTTAGGGGACAAAAAAAATATTCCTTATAAAAATAATGCTATGTGGTGCAGAGTGCTTTATTCAGTGTATTTTTGACAGAGGTGGCATTTGTCATTCTTCTGCTTTACTCAGTCGCAAACATGATCATTTTCATTGTTTCCACTTGTCACTCCATTTGCAGCTCCAGTAAGATCAGTAACTTGCCATCAACAGTTTAAAGTGAGAGTAGATGAAAGCAGTAGCAGCAGCAGGAGCAGCAGCATTATAGGTACCAGCTGGGACAGAGTGTGCTTGCAGGTATCTGTCAGATATGTGCTACCTGTCGCCATGATTTGTGCTATCATCTTATGCCATGGTACCAAGTGTCTGGTTGAGGTCATTTCACAGGGCTGTTGAGGTAATTTTTTTTATACCTCTCCTCTGAGCAAGAGTAGAACGGCCAACTGGCTCCAAAACTGGTGACTGATTACGATTCAAAGCAGAGTAAGTTGCTGCCATTGCACCCTGTGGGGTAGAGGGGAAAACAACAGTAAGAGTATGTTGTGACTGATGCACATACTACAGGAGTGCTAAATGCCAGAAACTCTGAACAAGTTTTAACTTCCAGTCTATTTTCATTTACAAAACAGAAACATACTACTGCATTACTCAAGTCCTAGCAGTGTTAGGAGTCAGTGTTTTTTAGGGTAATATATAGTTTTACATTGCTTAAAGAGTCAAAACCAGAAGGCATAAGCTAGACTGCTAAATTAAGTTCTCTCACTATGTTGTGTGAGAGAGTTGAAGAATGAAACTCCACTGGTAGACTGTCTCTGTTTATCACTTATATAACCATTTCAGTTTCCAACAAAATATTTAAGAATCACCCACATTATTCAGCATATGAAGTTTATTTAAAAAACATTTAGAAAGTTGTGAGCTGTGGGATCAGAACTCCCCCACTTCCCACTTGTGTTTTTGGATGCTAGGAATTTCTAATAGCTGACTCAGAGAGTGTTAATTATATTCTTCAGATCCCTTTTATGTTGCACAAGAGATTCTTGAAAGTAGGACTGAAAACAAGGTTGAATACAAAGTAGAATTCAATTATTTTTGATTTTCCTCTGCTTGTTCAAAGTGAAAAAGTTCCAGGGTTAAAAACAGATCTTGTTTCAGACAGAGTGCAGAAGTGTGATACCACAGTAATTAACACTGCCCTTTTGACTTCTCTTTAGCTTTTACTGTGATCACAAAGTATTCTGCTTTCCTTCAGTTACTGGCACTTTATCAGTTAAAGTACCCTTTTCTGAAACTGTAAAGTTAACAAACGATTTTACAACTCCCCTATAGTCCCTGACATTTTTCACTATGAGAAGAATGATTTATGTTGGTTTCTGAAAGCACTTAAGCCTTGCAGTGCAAGTCAGTCCAATAGATTTCAAACACAAGAAAACAAAAGTCTTTTAAGAATGTATTGGATTTATTCTCTGTAAGTGGTTTCTGATTAAATCCTGGTATATATTACAAATTCGTTTAATGGCTCAGTGCAACATCCAGTCATAACAACTTTTTCACAGTATTTAGAGGAGACATATGCTAGCCCCTAACTTTAAAAACAACCTCCCCTTTTGTTTACACTAATTTTGGCTAAACAGCAAGCTGAACAACTATGTACTTACCTTCACTAAGTGGGGAGCATCCTGCCTGTTCAGCTGGTATTGAGGCAACCGGTCACAGTGAACTATCCAGGGGTGGCTGAGAACCTGGGCTGCAGTCAGTCTTTGATGAGGGTCAACATGAAGCATTTTTGAAACAAGGTCCTGTCAACGAAGAGTCAATAGAAATAACAGTAGAACTTCAGCTTTAAAACAGATTAGGAGTTAAAAATTATAAAAGAAGATTCTAGAGGTATAAAAATATGTTTATAATATCAGTTTAAAACAAATGAAAAGCCACTCAGCAATGCTAACAGTATATCTTTTAATGACATGACTTAATGGACTTTTGGTAACACAAAAGAAAGGTATCCAATTAAACAAGGAAAATTTTAGAATTTTAAGATCCATATAGAAGGGGCATAAAGGATATTGAACACTGAAGTTCAGAGTCTATTTGCTTTTAAAAACAGGCTTCTCCAAAATGTATAACATTTTTATTTTGCAGTAAAAAATAGTGTAACACTTCACTGGTTTTCATTATCATGATTTAGACTATCTGTATGATTTTTGAATGTCATGCTTCCACATGATGTATTATCAAAGCACTTCTCACTATGGATAAGTGTGTGTGAATACTGATAAAACACTGTTTCTAAGGACAGCTGTTAACTACTGCAGTGTAAGGCACACCTGTTCTTTCCTCCTACATGCAAGTGACTGCTGAAACATGAACAGATCAAAAATAAGAAACAAAATTTTAAGCACATAAGGGATTAAATCAGTATTTTAATATAACAATGGGTGGAACTTACCCAGTAATCTGTGATAGAACATATACATTATAATCAAAATGTTACACTGCAATCCATACCTGATCCTGTAAGAGACAAAGCAAATATACACTTGCCTTAGCTGTGTCTGAAACACTGTTCCAATAACCACCGCTGAGGGAGAACTTCCCACTTCCTATTCGGGCCAAAATCTCCTCTGGGGTGTCATCTGGACCATTTGCAAAAGGAGTGTAGCTATTTAACCAAACAAATTCAATGTTAGTAACTTACATAACTTGGGCCTCAGTAAATATTATAAACATGCTTTAATGAATTGCAATTATATTTGCAACATATATTTTACAACATACATGCTGCTTATCTTTCAATTTTCACGTGAAACAATAAATTCTTAGTGCAAAATCACCTTTAAGCAGAAATTAAAAATGTAAAATAGAGATGTTAGAAGCAAAGAATTTTTCACATCAGTCCATGCAAGCTTGGATTTTACTTAAGGTAAAGCATTTTCTCAACCCCAAAGTTGAGATTAATCGATGCTTTGATAGAAACATCTGCAACAGTAGGCCTACATTTATTATTGGGTTTGTTTGTATTGGTTTGGTATTCTACAGCAAAGCAAACGAGAATCACCCTTACCCAGTGAGCATGGTATAAAGTAGAACACCAAGGCTCCATATGTCACATGCAGCATCATAACCTTGCCTCTTTAAAACCTGAGGGAAACAAATTTTTCTGAAAAAAATGCTTAGAAATGCATTGATTATGCTATAAAAATGGTAAAATTTCAAATTTTTACTGTTTACAGAGTGATTCTACTTGTTACACAGGAACAAACAAACAAAAAATTCTAGCTAGCAAAAAAATCCCAGTAAAATACATCAAGGCATATAAACTATTCTGGGTTTTACCTCTGGTGCAACAAAATTTGCTGTGTAACATGGCGTCATCAGAAGACCATTTTCCGCTCGCAGTTGTTTTGCAAAGCCAAAGTCACAAATTCTGATTGATTCTGGATTACCAGATTCATCAACATAAAGAATATTGCTAGGCTTCAGGTCTCTGTGAACAACCTAAAAAAAAAAAAATTAAATACAATAAGCTAAACACATGAAAAGCTTTTTATTATAATTAGCAAATCTGCTATTTCATTTAAAGCCTCCCATCAGTGTGCTCAGTTTCCAGAGTTCCATTCCACCATGAGCTGCATTGTTTTGATGCTCTGTGGTATCTGGAGCACAGAGCTCCAGAGAATTCTAAGTTGGAAACTCTAACTATAAAACCCCCTCCAGACATCCCCACCCCCCAAATTTATTTGTACAGAGAGTTCCAGATGTCTCTTCTGATGGTTGAGTTATGTATTTAGTTTTTAACATGCGTAACTACCAGGCTCTTTCAATCAGAACCTTTGGCTACTAATATCTTTTGGGATATAGCTGCAGATGTATCACCTTGCTATGTAAGCACAGACTAGTTACTGCTGCAGTAATTCTGTATTCCATTCTCTTCATTCAGGCAGTCTGAATTAATCTCAGAAAAATATTTAAAACCTGATTAAGAAGGAATTTTAATAAAAAAAAAATCCAACAAAGTATCAAAGAGGTATTCTCCAAATATCAATAAAAACCTGTACTTGTTCCCAAGTGGCTGCTTTTGCAGGGGCTTGAGATGTAAAATGCATGACAATACTGGAGAAGCTGCCAAAGTTCTGGCAGAATTTGAAGCTATGTTATAACAAGCCTTAACAAAACCTAGAGTGCACAAGGACAGTCTTTGAAATCAGATGACCTGCTATATTTTCTTCACAAGTTAGCCTACAGCCTCCAAAGACTTTGCTCTCTGTAAAGAAAGAGGGTATGTACCATTGTAAAACAGCAGAGTGGATCTAAGTGAATGAAGCTTTCTGATTCAGGAATCAGAAGTTCAACACACTCATCCAAACCTAGCAGGGTTTCAGGAAAGCAATATGAGACCAAGGAGTAAGAGTGCAGAGAGTTGTGCACATTACAAAGCCATTTAACACATTAAGTCTGTTTAGTAGAGACTTCTCCAGCATGAAAATCCTGTGCAATTCTCAGATTTAACAAATCAAGTACTTAAAATTATGGAAATAAGCACCTTGTAAACTGAAATATACAAATGGTATTAAAGAATTTGACTTGGAACAGTAGGTGTTAAGGGGAACATCCTGGCTTTAGATGTCAGTGTATGAGAGAACCAGTTCCTGATTGCTCTTGTTTTTTACCTTTTTCCCTAATAATGAGTGAAACAACCTTTACTGCTCCAAGAGGAAAAAAAAACAAACCAAACCAAGTCCACACAGTTTTATTCTTGTTAATGTTTTGTTTTTTTCTTTTGAAAGAGATTCTAAAAGGGGTAGAAAGGAAGAAGTGAGCAATGGAAGCAGCACAGAGCTGGGGATTTGGCAGTTTCTAGAACAGTCTGCTTGAGTTGTGTGCTTTTTTTGGAAGAAGCAATGTTCAAGTAGGAGGAAGAGTAATTTCAAATTAAAACACTACTTTCCAAGCAATCAAAATGTTTATGTCAAAGAATAAGTGGAACACCTTCCTATATTAAGCTCTTTTACAAAGGTATATTTTGAAAATATTTAAAAATATAATGCTTTTTAAAAAATTGTCAGTGTTTAGATTAGGTTAGTATTTAGTACAGAAATAATATTTTATTTTAGAGCAACAGAAGAGAGCAAAAGCAGGAACTTTCAGTTATTTCCCAGCATTGTGCTTTTGAGCAGCAGTCTCAATTACCTACCAGCATTCACAAGTCTAATGCTCCAAGATGACATGACACTTCTTGTTTATCTGTTTTATGATGGCTCTTGTGCCACTCCTTAGTCACTGTATGTTGGCCCTAATACTTTTAGAATGCTTTGGGTGAGTGTTGGAAGCACTGCTTACCCCGAGGATTTAATTTCTTGCTTAGCTAGTTTCTCAGTTCAAAAGTATCTTATGAGTGTCCATGAGGAAACTCTTCCTTGGAAGGGTTGTGGAGACTGCACACAGATGCAGAGACTGCCAAACCAGATATTACTTAATACCATATTCAAATAAGCTCCTGCAGTGTCCAAAGGAGTTTCAACAGGAAAATCCACTGAAGACATGAAGGACTCTTCCAGAAAAGAATTAGACTGCTGAAGTGCTCACTATTTACATATATGGCCAACTTTCCTGTGGAGGTGTACTTAATATAAGACTTGAAAATTTCCAAAAGCAAACATTCCAAAGTGCATGTGGTCTAATACAACTTAAAATGCCAATATTTACAGTAAAAAACAAACACCCCTACAACCCCTACTTGATGCAGACACTGGGCCACACATGACAAGAATGAACCAAGTTATCATTTGTTATTCTATTATCTGTACTTCCATACAGAAAGTACCAAGGTTTGATCACAATTTCCATGGGTCCTGCTGGCCAAGGACTATAATCTGTGCACACAGGCTCAAATAAAAACACACACATGAGTAAGTGACTGAAGTGATGAATCACTGAATGAGATACCAGATAACTTTGATCATAACTTTTCCAAAATAACAGCTTCCAGACATGACAGTGTATATTGAATTGCTATTTGTTACTTAAAATAATTTGAGTACTCTATGTTCTAAAGCACCTTCTTTTGGGTAACATCATGTATTAGCAACTTGACATTTTCCTTGCACCCTTATTTTCTGCTTTTCCTTTTTTCTTGCTTACTTAAAAATACAACACGACTTGTCTTTCTTGCCATGCAATTATGATACTGTCCTTCTCTATATTTGAACTACTTCCTCTGTCTCCAAATTAATCACAAAGGAATTGCAAGTATTTATTTTCCACAAAGGTGGAAAAGAAATTTTCTGAGTATATCCCAGGACAAGATTGAAATTACATTAGGTCCCATGGCTATGCAATGACACTGGTCCTAGCACTTCTTCCTGGACTTTCTTCCCCTCATATCCTCTCTGTTAGTAATTATCTGCATATTCCACAAAACTGCTGATATACTGCATGAAGAACAACAGAAACAGTTGCATCATCTCAGTTATCTGAGCACATACAGAGCTGATAAGGAGAGTTTTGATTTCAACACAAATTCCTGCTGCAATGTAATTGTTTACCAAAAACTACTTAATTACAACACAGAAGAATGTATTAAGATACAAGTTTATGCTTCTGAAAGAGAAGAATATAAATAGCTATAAACATTTTGTCTGAGATGAAAACTTACCCCTTGTGTGTGGAGATATTCAACCGTTTTTGTTATTGTGAACAGAACAGCACTAGCTTCTCGTTCTGAGAAAAATTTTTGCCTAAGAATTTTATCCAGCAGTTCTCCTCCTTTCATAAGTTCTGTTACTACATACACGTATTTTCCATCATCATATACCTGCAAAAAGTATATAAAAATTTAAACTTCAAAATATTTATTCTCTGCTGTCTTCCTGTGAAACAAAGAAGAGATGGTGCAGGTGTGTCCACAAGCTGTTTTCTTCAACTGTTTTCCCTGCATTTCACAACCCACACACTATCCAAACGTTGTTCATCTTCAGAAGTGAACACAAAATCTTTACAAAAAGGCAATACCGTACCAAAATAACATAGAAATACCAGCATGAAAGTGTTTAAAGATAAAAAAGGATAAATAACAGGTAGTTTCCCTCACACAGTTTCACTAAAACAAAATAAACTAGATATCTGAGAAATCAAGTAGTAAAAAAAGGAAACTAGTCTAAGTAAGGCAAAACCAGAGCTAATTCAAGCAGCAATTATTGCACCAAATTAAAAAATATAAACAGAGATCATCCCAACAGTCAGACAAAAAAAAAATTATCTAAGTTTATCTCAAATAGCCTCTGTGAACAGTGAATACAAAGTTGGTATGATAAAAACCCTACAACTTATACATTGCTCTGCACATAAAGCCAATGCCAAAGTCTAAAAGTATTAAAATATGCATATTTTATCCCTTACTTCTAGTTATGGAAAATGGCTTAATTTTTACGTGGCTTCTATCATCCAGGGAAGTATTTGAGAATTCTTTATGTTCTCACCAGAGGGCACTACAGACTGAGTGATACCAAAGCACATTTTAAGGTACTTACACTTCAGCATTTCAGTTGCACTTTCACAGAAACACAGAATGGTTTAGTTTGAAAGAGGCCTTAAAGATCATCTAGTCCCAACCCTCCACCATAGGCAGGGGCATGTTTCACCAGATCAGGTTGCTCAAAGCCCCATCCAACCTGGCCTGGGAGTTACAACTTAATCCAGAAACATTTCCTGCTTTTACAGACTGTTCCCTTTAATCATTTCAACCTGCTTTTACAGTGATGTTGCAATTGTTTTTTTCAGTAAAATGTGTAAAATAAAAAACTTGTGTTTAAGTAGAAACAATTATCAAAATTTTAGTAAAATAAATTTAGGAATATCAGCTAAGTAACAGAAAATAAGAATAAAAACAAGGTTTTCATACCAATTCCTTGGTCTTAAGCTACCTGGGAAAAACACGCTAATAAAAGTTCTAAGCATCAAAATTTTTGTTCTCCTAACAATACTAGAAGGATTTATTTTCTCACCAAATATATAAATAAATAAAGATTGTTAAATAATTCTGTGGGCCTTACAAGCTTATGATCTTAAGGAGATGAAGACATGATGGGTTTCTGCGTTGTTATTTAACAGGAATTTTCTCCCCATGAAATATAAATACCTGAGTTTGAATGTGTTTGTACTAAGACTTTAAATATTACACAGTATTCAAAAGCAGAATTATCTAATTCTCAATACTAAGATACTAAACTGATTTTTTTTTCATAGGCATGCTTCCTCTAATCCTGCTATAACATGAGGAGATCGGCTTATTTCATTTGACATGACAGAGCATACACATCTCAGGATTGCAGAATTCAAGCAAAATTTGCATTTGGTTGCTATTTTATCTGCTGGTCCTGTCTGCAGCCAAAAAACTCCAGAGATAACTCACCCCAAATAAACCATTCCCCTTGCACCAATTCCTCTAATGGTATTACCAACTTAAGTTGTTTTTGGATAAATACTGATGAAGTTTTCTTCACAGGTGCACAGTATCATGCTAAGATCACAAATGTGACACTACTTTTTAAAATTAACTCTGAGCACAAGCCACAGGTCAGTCAGTATGTCTTCTCTATGAGGCAAAGTGGAAGAAATTATAGTGAGAAACAGATGTAAGCATACGAACAAAATATAACGCAATGGAGAAAGAAATCAAGGTTTTTGCCATATACAAACATATGATGAGATATTTTGAAATCATAAATAAGCACTTGGACAGGGAGACTGGATATCTTGTATTAAGGTTTCTAAAATGTTTCTGAAATGATTCTTCAGGCAATACTTTAAATAACTCAAAACAGGACAAAAGTTCTGTTACAGAACAGTAACTATTACATAAAAAGGGTAAAAGACTTATAATGGTCTGGCACAGGAAGTTTCTAGGTAATGTTTTGTTGGAAGCTGTGTGCTTCCTCCCTTCTTACAATGTTTCCTAGGCATCCACTAAGGGCCTCTGTCAGAGGCAGGATATTGGATAAGAAAGACATCTGATTTAGCACAATATAGCTCCTTTTGTTTATATACTGTGTAACTGAAAAAGACCACTGATAACAATCAGAAGCAAAACCCCCAGAGGACTGTGCACTGCAGAAAGAAATCAGTCTCTTGAATATCCATTGTTTCAATCGAAACACCTTCAGAATTAAATTACATAAAAAGGCTGAACAAGAATGAAAACTTCCATCTTAAGCAAAATTCAAATATTACTGCATTTCTTCTTGAAACAGAAGGAAAGAAAGAAATTATTTCTTGCAGAATAATAATTCCCAAAGCAGGCGCTTAAATGCTGAAATATTTTATTTTGGCACTTCAGATTAGAAACATTTAAGTTTTGATGTGGAACTAAATGAAAAATTGAGCAAATCAACAATGAGTTTTATTTTTATAATAGTACATGGTGCTCTACAGTTTGAGACCTGAAGGCAAAATACTCCTTATCTTCTCTGAAAGCTGTAATAGCACACCATTATAATGTGGGATATGCAAGCATGGGTCTGTATTAGGACAAAAAAACTTAATGTCAAATTCTTACAGATTTATACAAGGTTCTATTACATATGAAACCCATATCTCTTTTCTTACCCCGGACATCCTTCCATAATTTCTGCTTGGGGAACTGATCTGAAGCAGAAGTGAGTAAGAATTATAGCCTTTCTCCCTTTGTGGGCTTAAGGCTTTTTTAAATTAGTAGTCTCCTATTTGTGTATTGGTGTTGCTGTGCATGAAAGATGGTTCCTGCTGGAAGGTGACTGATGATGATAAAAGATTAATTACAAAGTGAAGTAATTCAGCATATACTGCAGCTGTTTAAGACTGCCTGGATTTCTGTTTTCAGTGTAAAATATTCTTCCTGCTCAAGTTTAGGTAAGTGCTCATATTCTCATGTTTGTCTTCCTGCCTAAATACCATAAGCTCTGTTATGAATTAAAGTGACACATGAGACCAGCATGCAGCAGTAAAAGCACCATGGATGCTGATGCAGGTTCTGTTCAGCACAGCTCCTTTCAAGTAGTTTTTATGTCCAACCACATGAAGCAGAAGAGAAAGTGGGACTGTAATTGTGGTATCTTGCTTACAGTAAGATAAGCTCCCTCCCTGGAGGGCTCCCCTGAATATCTACCTTATTTCCACTGTCCAAGAAAGGGCCAAACAGTATGATAAAGTGAAGATAGATTATAGTACCCAACTTCATGCAGAGTTCTCTAGTGCCCATCTCCTTGGTATTTATGAGTTGTTGTTTTAATGACTTCAAAATGTCTGACAATCTCCTTTCAGCTGAGCTCAGCTTCCTGGAAATGGTTTGCTGTTTTGCCTGAGGTTTGGTTTGGGAGACCAGAATATTTCCCTGCAGTCTAAGAAAGTCATTAAGCATACACGTTTTTAATTTTTAATCCTCTTTAATGAATAACCAAGGAGACAAAGGCAATTTTCTTTTTCAGTTAGATCATCAGAATATATTGTTCACTATGAAAACACTCTACCTCCCAGCTTATGTTATTCCTTGCTTTTTATGGACAAAGTGTTTCCATGGTCAGAACAAATAATGAAAGGAAAAAATACCTAGACAGTATTCATACAGAGGCCAGATAAAGATACTGGGTAAAAAACAAGTGAAAACTGTGGACCTGGAAAGATTTTATCTGCTACTGAGTAATACTTGCTGCTGTCCATGAAAATTACTTTGGGTATTCTGCTAACAGTGAATCCTTTGTTATACAATAATGTACAGTAAAATTGCTTTTGGTTAATGTAGGTAAAATCAGATTCAAAGCTAACTAAGCAATCAAAAAACTTCTTTATTTCTTTAAAAATACAGCCAACATTAAATAAATTATTCTTGTGCTAGGATTTAAAAAGGACAAATTATTTGACTCCTTAGAATAACACCGTACCCCAATATAAGCATCTTTAAAAGAAAACACAGACATCCCAGTAAAAAACTAGATACTGTTGAATAAATTGCATTGGGACATTGTTTTATTTTTAAATATTGAAAAACATGAACATAAATCTAAAACACATCGCTTGTCATGTCTCAAACTAGAAAGTGATTCACAATTATAATACACTAAAGGATGTATTTAAAACACTACTTACATCTTTCAGGGTAATAATATTTGGATGCTGTCCATAGCGGAGCAGAATTTCAATCTCTTCTGTTGGATCTCTTTTACTCTTGTCAATAATCTATAAGAGCATGTACAGACATAGGCATAATTCTTTTTGTGAATCTAGTGTACTGGTTTGGTATGTTTATTAGCATCAACAGTTAAGCAGTATTTATTGTTGCAAAAGACATGGATTATAGCCAAACCCAAGTTTGTTAAATTGGAAAAGCAAGGCAAAGCAAAATATTTTGGGAAAAATGAAAAAAAAACCTCTTTTGAAAATAATTCTAGAGGATAAGTGATCTGATCTCTATGGCTGTGACAAATAATGCAAGGCTGTTTAGTGGATAAGACTTCAGTGATCCATTATTTAATAAAATAGGAAGTTCCTAATTTAACCCGAGATACCAGTTGGATGATGCTAATGAACTGATTTTCACAATGCTAATCTCAAACAAATATTTGGTTCAGCAAAAGAAAGCAGGAGAGAAAGAGAACAAAAAATTTAGAAAAAAGTAAAAATTTCTCAGAGTTAATTGAACCACACATTCGTTACGAAAGTCCGTTTGAATCTCTAAAGTTCACCTTGTTCAAACAAGCAAAATATTGTTTTGCCCTACTTAAATGTATTCTTGTTCTTCTCACTTTTTTCCTCTCCTGAACTGCAGAATTTCCTATAATGTCTTTTCCATTGCTGTATTACCCCTTCATCCTTATGCCCATACTGCTCCCCGCCCCCTGCTAACACATCAGACACTGATCATCTTATTTATTTTTTCAAGATTCCTTGAGGAAAAAAAAAGCCTTAACAGAGGCAATAGAAAAGCAAGTGAGTTTTCACAACAAATGTTATAGCTGGGGGAATTATCAGCTATGCCAGGACTTTCTTGCAGTTTCAAGAAATTACTTCAAATTGAAAGCACAGAAGTCAAATCTGTTCCTGGCCAGAACCAGAATAAAAATAAGTATTTAACTACCAAATTGAAACTGGAAGGTTTCCAGGAGGCAATCTACATACTTAGATTTGTATTTCTGTATTTTACATAATCAAGCAGTAGAGCTGTTCAACAATTCAAAAAGACAACACCTCATAGTACAGGATTTAAAGACTGCTTTTTTTCTCCACTTCTAAAGCCTGCTAATCCATACTCTTGCTTTCATAGTAACAATTTGGTCCCAGGTTATTACACAGAAAGACAAAAAAATCTTATCATTGCAGTTCTGGGAAATCTACTGATTTAAACTGAGAATTTAATGCCTTCAAAGAAGTGCTAGAAAGCCCTACAGAATACCATAAAAACAACATAAAAAACCTTGCTGAAAACCAGGAAGCCAAAACAGAGTTGAAGTTTATTCTGGAAGTTATACCGCACTGAAGACTGTTAGGAACTACTTACCCATTTCAGAATTTATGAATTTACTTTTACAGTTGCATATAAAATAGTTTTACATTAAAAAAAACTTAATCTCTATGTTTCTGTATGGCAAATAAAAAGATGCCCAATGCTAAAATCTGAAAAGCGTCATTAATAACAAAGTAATTACCTTTACAGCATATTCCATGTTTGAAGCTTTATGAACACATCTCTTGCAGACAGAATAAGAGCCAACTCCAATATCTTCCTTTACTTCATATCCATCAGTAAACTGAATGCTGTTCCTGTGCAACTGCTATCAAAATAACATTATCAATTGATGAATATTTTTAATATGTAACTGTTTTTTAAATTAAAATAACTTTTTAAAAATTCCTATTCATTTGCTTAAAATTTTAAGCTGATGACTTTACTAGATTAAAATGGTCTAAATCCCCACTACCTTCTGTTCAAAATTAGTATAAATATATATAATATAAATTATATATTAGACATATTGTAAATAATGCATGCTGTATTTTAGAAACTGATGACATTTTTCTGATTGCTGCTTTACTAATTTAAAGATAGAAACTCCAAAGAAAATCTGAAGACATCAAGATAAAAAAGTGATACAACAATGGTAAAGAACTATCACTGTTTTTATTATCTGAATAGAGAGAATGCCAGCTGGAAAATTCAGACACACTGAATAGAATCAGATTGGCTGGAATTGCATGGAATGGCAGTCACAAATCCTTTCACAGAAATAAAAAGCTGAAAGGAGCACAAATGCTCACTCTTGTAAGGGAAGGAAATGGTGTTCTAGTGTATGGAGTTTGTGCAAAGGATGCAAAGCATTTGCAGGAAACCATCTGGGTATCCTGCAGCACAGAAAAGAGGAAATAGGAGTGAGGAAGTTGTTGAGGGGCACAGAGGAAAGGCAGCAGAGAAACAGACCTTACAAGAGAAGGAAACCATATAAAAAGAGCAATAATGCCATCTACAAAACCATGTGGGAATGAAGCAGCACAGAGAAGCTTGCAGAAACTTCTAGCAAGATACCAGGATCAGGAATAATTCTGATGCATATATCGAATCAGAAAGCTTCTTGAGAATTAAAAAGGATCTAAAGTTATGTTTTAAAAGCATAACTTACATGTTATTACACATGAAGCAGTAATGTGCAGAAAAGCATGCTGCAAAAATTCTAGACATGAGAGTGTTGAAGAAATACAAGGGCTATTCATATAGAATAAATTAAATTCTGTATAAATGGTGGTGTTTTAAAAATTTTCTCAGACATTTGCAAAATACCAGTGCAGTGAAAAATCCAAATCATGCAGCGCATCTTTTTATTTCTACCTATACATTAAGAAGTTTTCAACACAATTTAGATCATGAGTTGGTTTTCATGACTCAGTAATCAGAATTATTAAAAGCAGAAAGGAGGTAGAAATCCAATTTTAGCAGAGGTGTCCACTTCCAGGTGACAACCTAACAATTATTAAGAGAAGAGTCTCTACTGGAGTCATTCAAATACATCAAGGAAGTCAAAGCTTGAATGTGCACTGTAACACTGACTTGAATGATGCACTGAAATCAGTCACAAAATACCACAGATTAGCAAATTAACTTCAAGTGGCTTGGGAGGGACAGAATGTGTGCTGGGTCATGGATTCCAACATGCACAGCAGTCCAGAACATCCAGATACAACTCACAATAATACTCCAGTGTCTCCTACTACTGCATTGCAGGAGTCAACTGACTTTTTCATGTATGGGGAAAACCAACGTATCTGTTATTCCACTCCATGTTATAGTTATGGCTTGAGATTAAAGAGTTAATACAGAGGGTAGAATGTTTTCATTTAAGGTTGAAGCCTATTTGGACCTGTAGCTGCTTAGTAATTAAACTGGTCTTGTACCTTCAGAGATTTTGTTTAGATAAAATAATCTGATCTTTACTTTTCCTGTATAAAAGATGACAATGATTTTGTCATGATACTTCATTCTGTGACAAGGAAACAATCCATCCAGCATGAGACAGCACTGATTTTTTTAATTAGATGTACTCACCTGGACAATAGAATGCACTCCAACTGTCTGCATTGCTTGGCTTTCATCATCTGATGCAATAGCTACGAAACTAAATCCCCGAAAAAGCTGATGTGCATTAGCACTGGGTGGAATACCAGGTGAATCTGAAAAATACATCATCTCCTTACAAGCAGAGTCTTTAACAAGTAGATATGAAATTAAGTATTGAAATTTTGGTAGCACCTTGAATTTGTAAAGACAAATTTTGAATGAAAAAATTTGAAATTCAAATTCTGTCTTTTGAATATCTAAATTCTCTCATTCATATCTCTTTACCTTTTGGAGTTTTTGCTGTAAACTCAGGGTCAAAATAAAATGTATCTTCAGGTCTGCCAGTTGCAGGTTTAAAAGGAGGATGGATTTCTCTCCGGTACAATTTCTGAAGAGAAGGGACACATTGTAAATGGAAAAGTTATATGACACCATAAAAGACTTAACCAAGAAATTTACTGGATTGACTTTTCATTAGATACTCACATTCCAATCTATTTTGGAGAAGAATGCATGCCTCTTAATTTCTTCTACTCCATCTGGACCTGCTCCTTTTATAAGGAAGAAAAACATCTATGAATTATTTTCTTCTTGGTCAAAGGATTTTTTTATTCTTTCTGCATTAATTTTAGATATATGATTAGGAGAAATGATAATACTTTGGTTATCACTTGAAGGGCAAACTACATTCTTACTTTAAAGCCTATTTTACACAGGAAACAAAATTTCAGTCAGTTTAATGATCACTGATGTTATGAATATTATGATCAAATTGAAAATATTCTGCTACAAACTTTACCTAATCTGTTTGCTGGGTTTCTTTTGAAGAGCATTCGCAGGAGACTCTGTGCTTCAAGACTCAAGAACTGGGGCATTCCAAGTTTTGCCCTAGAGGATAAAAATAATTAATAGCATACAAACATATCTAGGTAAGAATTAACTCTGAATTCCCCCTGTCCTTTGCTATTCAACAAGTCCATAAAAAATGAAGTAGCATCACTGAGAAATTGCCTTCAGACATCAGACACAGAGCAAAAGTGCTGTCAATCATGTAAACAGGTTTGGGTTTTAATTTTTTTTTTCCTGAGTAGTATAGTATTTTCAGTAATGACTCAGGAACTTAAGTAGAGGAAAAGGTGGAAAATCACATAGAGAAGAATAGCTAGAGGATAGCAGTTTATTAACTTGTAAATTTTCATAATATGCTTTGATCCACTTATAGGTCCAGTTACTAGCAAATTACAGCAGACAAAGCATTCTGAGAGGGATATAATAGAAAGACTAAGAAAAGTACCACATTATGACACACATCAAGATTACCCAGGAAACAAACTAGAATACAGAAATTGAATTAAGGTAGGATAGATCTTGCAGGATTATCTGGTAAAAAACAAAAAAAACCAAAAAACCAACAAAACAACCAAACCCACAAAAAAACCCAAACAACCCAACAACAAAAAAACCCAAACAAAAACCCCCACTCTTTTCCTTTTTGCTCCCCTCCCCAATCCATTTCAAATAATACTTTTACAACTTGCCAGTCTTCCATTTTTAGATTGAAGTTTTCATACTTTCTTAATTTCATTTTGTTTTGTAATCTTTGTCATATTTTTTCCTCTCCATTTAATGTTGAGCCTCCATTCTATCACTGTTACTAGGGCTTACTTTTTCTTGTAACTATGATAATGATAAGAAGGGATATAATTCTCTCCTTTCCATCACTAATTCAACTTATAGCTTGTATTTTTCTGTAACAGTCCATGACACAAGTTCCATGTTTCAGTTAGAACTTGATTTGTCTTGTATTCTAGGTATTTGTAGATATTCACCTCTGTGTCACTTGAGTATATGTGTTGCCACTGATTCACTATTCATTACTTTAAAACTAGAATTTACTACATTTTCCATTCCTTCCAGCATTAAAAAAAGCTAGGGCAGGGAGGAGGAAAATCTGAAAAGCTGTGGCTTCTTTGAGCTCTTCAATAACACACTACATTCAGATCAAGGCCACCAATGGAGGGGAGGAATGGGCAGTGGCCATCCAGTTCTTCCTGCCTGGCATGCACCATCACCTTCCACAAAATCCTGTATCAGGCCCAAGACAAAGGAGAAGGAAAGGCAACTGCCAGGTCCTCAGAGTTCCTATATTATGCAACTACATGAGTGACAGCAATTTTCTTTCTGACATTCCTGATGGACAATGACAAAATTTTATATGAAGGCATACCTCTCAAGTAAAGGAGAAAGATGTTTAAAAATTTAACTTAGTTGCTGCAACCTATGATTTCTTCAAACTGCAGGGTTTACCAGTTTTAGGTAAAACACACAAGAATAAACAAAAATTTATCTTGATAATGTTGTGAGGAATAAAGAACCCCAAAAAATTTGTTGTAAGAAGGATGCATTTTCTGTGGATTTTTTTAGGAACAGAAGGTAAGAAAAGCAATATATTGTAAATATACACCATGAAAATCAGAATTCATACACACATTTTAAAGTTTTATGAAAAATTTAAGGAAAAATATACTAGGTATGTTGAAAATAAAAGGAAAACATAGACCAGGAAAAAAGTGTGAACTTAGCAGAAAACACTTTAAAATATCTTCTGATTTTCAGCTGCTTATATGACCAAAAGAAAAACACTGCTATGCAAGATAATGTTCATAAGCATACAAAACACTAAAAGAGGGTAAAATGTCTTTACATCACAGCACACCTTCTGTGTAGCTGTTTGAAACCATTAACAATTGCAAAGACTAGAAGTGAAAAAAGGAAGAAGTTGGAGAAGGCATTAAGAGATACTTTCAGATTTCATTTGAGAATGTAATTACAGAATCACAGAAACCTGTAATTGCTTAGGTTGGAAAAGATCTTTATGATTATCAAGTCCAAGCATTAAGCCAGCATCACGCAGTCCACCACTAAACCATATCCCTATGTGCCACACCTTTTAAAAAACTCCAGTTTTTTCAAAAGGAACAGCCACTTCCCTGGGCAGCCCGTTCCAATGCTTTACAACCCTTTCAATGAAGAAATTTTTCCCAATAGCCAAACTAAACCTCCCATAGTGCAACTTGAGGTAATTTCCCCTCATCCTGCTGCTTCTTACTATGGAGAAGAGACCAACCCCCACCTGGCTACAGCCTCCTTTCAGGTAGCTGTAGAGTGATAAGGTCTCCCCCTGTGTATTCTCCAGAACAAACCAACCCAGATCCCTCTACTGTTCCTCACAGGATCTGTGCTCCAGACCCTTCAATAGCCACTGGTCTTCTCTGGACTTGCTCCAGCATCTCAGTGTCCTCATAGTGAGAAGTCCAAAACTGGACACAGGATTTGAGGTGCAGCATCACGAGTGCTGAGTAGAGGGGTACAATCCCTGCCCTGCTCCTGCTTGCCACACTATTGCTGACACAGGCCAGGATGCCATTGGCTTCTTGGCCACCTGGGCACAGCTGGGCTCATGTTCAGCTGCTGTTGACCAACATCCCTTGGTGTTTTTCTGCTAGGCAACTTTGCAGCCACTCTTCCCTAAGCCTGGAATGTTCCCCCTTAGGTTGTTGTGATCCATGTGTAGGACCTGGCACTTTTCCTACTGGCCTCATCCCCTCGATTCAGCCTGTCCAGATCCCTCTGTAGAGCCTTCCTACCCTCCAGCAGATCCATATTCCCTCTAATTCATGTTGGGGGCACCTGCAAACTGACACTCAATTCCCTTGTCCAGGTTGTTGATAAAGATGTTAAACAGGACTGGCCCCTTGGGAACACTACTTGTGACTGGCCATCAGCTGGATTTCACTCCATTCAGTGCTGCTCTCTGGGCTATGAATGACTATGAACATCAATTACCTGGAGAAATGCAAGGATATTCTACATGGCAGCTGAATACAGAAGATATTTATAGCAACAGTGAAAAGACTGTTGAGAACAGAGCAGAGTCACATGCAGGCAAAGAGAAGAAGAGAAAGATGTGACTCATGAGACACAGACAGAAAAAAATGCATGGCTCCTGAAACAAGTGAGAATGCAGCAGAACTATCTCAGACTAGCTTCTTGTAAATAGGAGGTGGTCAGAAGGAGTTTGTTTACTGTGAATAGATAGAACTTTTTAGTTAAAAGACACTGAATAATCACAGCATGAAGATTTGATCTGGCATGGTGCTGAGGCAGCAGAAGAAACTAGGAACACTAAATATATTTTATATATTCAAATAAGATGAAGAAAAACAAAGGCAAAAAAAATCACGTATGCATTACGAAAGTAAAAGCCAGGAAAATAATGAGTGTGTTTTCTAGTGGTTTTCACATTCTAATTACTTAGAAAAAAGATGAAAGAGTTTCATATATTTATTTTTCAAAAGAGGCTGTTAGTGCAAAAGAAATTCCAGCTTTGATATATGGGTAGACAAGTGGTTAACAGGACTGAGAACAATGCTAAACAATGAAGCAGAAAACAAATGAGAAAACCAAGATAATCTTATGAGCTTCCACAGAAAAAAATGGTATTAGTTGAAAATAGATGGAAACAGAGAAGTGAATCTATGATATGAGGAAACAGAATTGTTTGCACAGTGTTTGGCTACAGTCCCAAAAATGGGGCAGTTACACCATAGGTTGTATTAGTTTAGACAATATGTGGGGAATTGGCAAGGAAAAGAGCAGACCTTCATTAGCAAAACCAAGAACATTAACTGCATGAAGGAGAGCAATTCCCACAATAGAGCTAATGTAAAAATCTATGCTGAAAATAGCAAAGGGGAAAATTGGAGCTTAGGCGAGTCATAGGAGGGTACAGAGAGGAGTATTGGGGAGGCAAGTTGTTGGCAGCACCATTAATATAAAGAGGTAGGGTGAGGAGCTGGTAAGATAAAAAAGGACAAGGAGTTAAAGTACTTCCTCAAAAAAATTCCAAAAACCTAAATAAAAGAAAAAAACCCAACAAGAAAAAAAAATGCACAGGTTATCAAAAAGGATAAGAAAGTTAAAAAATATTATGGAAATAAGATGGGAGAGATCATGTGGTTGGAGAAGTTATTATTTCAGATTAAAGAGCTGCTATGAAATCCTTTGTACCTGGTATGGTGGAGGAATAGTGAAGCAAATTAGATAGGCAGCAAAGGGAATTAATAATATGGAATTGGGAGTGAGGATTTACCAGTACCTTTGAAAATGAGGGAGGAGTAGAAATTAGATATTGCAGCCCGGAGGGCATCCCTGTAGAATACCTGATGAGATATATAAATAAGAGTGTACTCACTTGAGAATCATAGTCATGGTTTCTTTTCTGTCTTTCCCTTGGAAAGGTAGAGTACCAGTGAGCATTTCAAACTGTATAGAGTAAAACTTTCATCAATTACATTACCTGGACAAAAACTAATTTTTGACAAAACTACTTAGCAACTTAACCTTCCAAAATTCATGCATGTTAACAATCAAGTCTGCGCAAAACAACTTCATTGTACAGTCTCAATTTCTAAGAACATTGAGCAGCCTTTGCCGTTTTTAAAGCTGCAAAATATTTTCCTGTATTGATAATTTGCTTTACATCCTTTTATCTGAACAACTTAGACTATAATGTGTTTCATTTCTGCCTAAAGTTTGTTCTAGGAAGACTTGATCTGTACAACTGTATTTTTAGTTTTAAACAAAGGGGAGGGGGTAGGGAAAAAGGTTTTCCTTTCAAAAGTTAGTGATGATTTCTCCTCATGCAGAAATTTTTTAAAAGGTCAAAATTTTGTAAATTGGCATGTACATAGCCTTCATTGGGAAGGGGAAAAGGTTAGCTGATTGACAAAGACATGCATGATGAAAAGTGGTTACTGTATGCATACAGTGGAAATAAAGCCTGAAGGAACATGGAAGAGCTACACAGTACGTGCATGCACATTCTACAGTGCCTGGCAGTAAGCAACAGACACTGCTAAAATACTGATTTGTTCTGAAAGTGACTGAGTAAAAATAGATAAATATAAAAGCACTCCTGTTGGACTGCAGTATACTGCAGGGATATCAGAGCTAAGTGAGGCAGTGAAAGCAGTCCAGCAGCAGTCACGGCAGCCAGCACTTGGGCAAAAATCTGATTTTTTTGGTTTAAAGATTACAAAATAATTTAGTTCAATGCAATCTCATAGCATACAGTTAAAGACATCAAAATTAAAATAATAATAAAGGACCCCTCTGAACAGCTTATGCAAACTAAGTCATCCTGAACACAAGGCACCCTCTTTTTCTGGTATGACACAAACATTCAGCATCCTAAACATAAAAAATGTATGTGGACATCTTGAATATATAATGTGTGACTACAGAATTTGTAGATCTACAGTAAGAGCATGAAGTTGCATTCATGCAATTAATAGTATTCTTTAAAACACCATTTTACTGAAATAAAATTCAAATTTTTTACTGCCATCTCTTCACTACTAGTAGATACTTTGTGCTCTAGGTGATATTTTTCACAGATCTATTAAAAATTAAATTTAATAATAATGCCAACACAAAAAAGCCTAGTTTTAACTTTAACACTTAAGACAATTTTCAGGAAGATGTGAAATGGATAAGCTAGAACTGTAAGAAGAAAAAAAAATTTTGTGGTTTAGAAAGATCTTCACAAGGTACACTTATAAAAATAAAACCTTTTTGAAAAGGTAAATTTGGTGTGCTCCATTCACACTTGCATGAAATACAGATTCTTTAGCAAGCTCCTAATTTGTCACAAGCATACACATTGGTATTAACAGCTCAACATTTGTATTCTTGGTCATCCCTCTCATATACTATATTCCAACATTAATAGGCCAATAGTACTCACAGAATAAGCCAACATTGGCCTTCCCTACTTATGTTTTATTTCAGGAAGAGAGTACCTCAGTGCTTTGGAAGACTTTAAATGAATGTTTTTACTTGTATGGCATCCCTTAAAACTGTTACTGTTTCAAAGGACAAATTGGAATATAGTTCTTAACAATGGCTTAAGCACACTTCATGTCAAGTGGCACAAGAAAAGAAGCCAAATGATTTGTTGAACTATCTTTAAAGTCTCCATTTCTATGCTATAACTTCTGTTCACTCTAGTTATTGTGTTCTTATACCACATCAACCATCACTTGCATTTTTGATCAGCTCAGAAATTAAAAATGAGTTAAAAGTGGATACTTACAGATTGGTTAGGAAAATTGCAAACTATAAATGCAAGGAACAAAAAGATCTCCTAGAGAAACTGCACTGTATTACATATACTACTTTATAGAATTTGGTTTTAAAGGTCGTATTTTTGTACTCAAAGTAGAAGCCACAGTATTTAACATGCAATGCACTTAAGACTGTGAAAGCCACCGCAGTCACAGCTAACATCTTACAGCAATTTTCAATTATACCATATCCACTTGATAAACACCAAATTATGTTTTCCAGATTTATAAATTAAAGCTGAAGTTTAATTATGTTTGTGTTATCAGCATCAAACATTCTGCAACTACACTGTAATTATCTTTTAATTGACTGTTCTTAGTGATAAAATGTGTGGTTGTGAGGAGTGCGCGTGCTTGTCTGCAGAGAGTTCAATTATCAGGTGCTACTTTTACATAGTCAGTTTTCAGATCAGAACAGCATTCTATTCACCATAAAGTGATAGGATGATATATTTTCAGGCACAAGAGTCCTTCTTGTACTATAAAGCATATACATTAGTTGTACTGTTACAGTTATGTAGTAGAAGCAATAAGAAATGAATACATTTATACAATTATTTAATTTCCATGTCAAAAATGAACACAAACATTTTAAATATTTAAAGTCTTCAGTATTTCTTAAATACCAAACATGATCTATTATTCTTTTCCAATTCCTATTCCATATACATAATATTTCCCGACCCTACAACTTTACCCCTTGCAGAAACACCGTAAACAATTGAGAAACTATATCCCATATCAGCTCAGTGTCATGTAGAAACTGACATGTGTGAGATGTGTGAGAACAACAGTTGTCATTATTCCACTAACTTGTAGTTACGCTGTAGACTCTAATTAGAAAGTTACCAATCTCCTTTTTCCTCTTGAATGTAAATTCAAATTTAAAATTTGAATATGAATTTCTTCCCCACTTTGGAATAGACAGCATTTTCCTGTATACTTCTGTATTTCTCTTGGTCCCTATAACATTCAAACTACTATAGATATAAAGTATTTGAATTAAATGATAATAAAAATATGGCATATCACTGGTGTTGATATGATACCTAGTCCATGTTCTTCATCAAACTCTGTGGTGCTATTAATTTCACACAATTTAGACTTCTTTTGTTAAAATTCATGTATAGCTCACCTTAGGGGTTAGTGTTTAATTTGTTTCACCAGACCTTGCAAATCACAATTTTGCTATTATTTACATTTACCAGAAACCTACCATTAAAACACCAAAAGACCACCAGTCTGCACTCTGTGTATGGCCTCGTCTGTTAACAACTTCTGGTGCCATATATTCCACTGTTCCACAGAAAGAGTAGGCTTTTTTTTCATGATCAATTGACTCCTTACTTAAGCCAAAATCTGAAAGGGGAAAAAAATTCCAAACATAATTAAAAAAAAAATTCATGGTTGGCACTTTTACTATATGAATAATATGAAGTGTTATGCTTTTATCATTCACATATACAACTGAACACTAATACGGGAATTACAGGATTCTCCTTCCCTCCCCACAGTATCATAGGTCTGTAACATCAGATATACTTGTAAAGCAGGTATCTTATTGAAATATTTAGAAATTTAATTCATTTCAAGCTAATTATACTACTTGCTTCCACAGCTAAATTACTGATCAGTTAAAATTACTTATTTTATCATATTGGTTTACCAAAAAGGAAAATGCAAAGATTTTACTATGAACAGAAATGATCCTAGTATTGCAACTCTTTTATTCACCTGTCAACTTGATATGTCCTTCCTCATCAAGCAGGATGCTAAAAAACAATAAAAAGAATATTAAAAACTAATTAAAGTATCTTTTAAGTGTTGTTTCAGGCAACATACTGACAACATTTAGGAATAAACAGTAGAGGATACACAAAGACAGGGAGAATTAAACATCCGTGAAAGTGGATTATTAAAAGATACGTTCAAACTACACATTTTCTTTTCCTTCTACTTTTTCTTTTTAAAGATTAATAAATAAGTCTACTGGAGTTTTATTCAACTATTTGATCAAATTCAGTATGTAGTTACAGTCTTGCCCATCTGCAGCACACACACCACTACTGTAATTGTTAAAAACGAAGGCATGGCTCTATTTCTCTCTACATTTTCACATGTATACGTAACAGGTATTAATTTGTAATTACTATTTCAAAAGTTGTTGACCACTTCAAGTAACATCAAGTAATAAATATGCTCATGTTGCACCAAAGGACAGAACCCACAGGCCCTACACTCAGAGCAGATCTTAGGCTTCCACCTTTTCACTTCAATTACAAGAAAGGCGATGCTTCCCCCGAGATGCCAACTGTCCTTGACCACCACTGAATATCAATGCATTGCAAAGGATGCAAAGTATTCAAGGACTGGCTTCTGTAACACCCCCTACACAGTGGATTTAGTTCCTCCATTTGCATTTCATCCTTGGGGTAAGATACAACACAGACCCCTTCCTCTTCCACTTTGCAGTTTGTATGCTGGGAAGCATTGAAGCATGTCCTCAAGTGCCACATGCAAACATTGCCTTCCTGCTCACCAACAGATCAATACCTCCACTCAGCTTGGTGCTGTCTGTGGCTTGCTCAGGGTGCACTCAATCCCCTAATCCTGATCTCCAATGGAGATGCTAAACAGGACTGGTCCCAACACAGAGCCCTGGGGAACACCACTGGT
>VWYP01018326.1:3454-20667 GCA_013400435.1 Pycnonotus jocosus | reverse complement strand
GGTTCCCACCCTCCCACCACGGGCAAGGAAAAGCAGGAATTAATAACAAACAGCAGTTAGAATGAGTGTGCAATGTACTGATATTCAGCATAACTACTGTAAGGTTAAACATCAGCTGTTAATTACTGTCTGTTCATGAGACATGCAACAAACAAGGGAGCAGACACAGACATACAAACATCATTACCTTTGATCTTAAATGTTGGCCAGCTCAGTTTTTAACCTTACCATGCTCCACCTACAGGCTTGTGGTTCTGAATCTGGGAGGGCATTTTTCAAAAGAAGAAAAGGACATTTAGTTGAATGAAGCTGCACAAGTGGTACTGCATAAATATGAGTGGGGGGAAGAAAAAAAAAGTCTTTTTCTTTTCTGAAGTCTTCTGCCCATTTATCTGTCCATGTAGCCTTCCTTCTTTTGAAGTATGCATTATATAGTGCAGGATAAAGGAGGAGCCACTGCTGCCCCACACCATCAGGAGCAGTGGTGGAGGGCCAACCTTCACACCATGGTCTCTTCTGGAAGAGAGGCAAGCTAGAAATCCTCTTCAGCACATTGGGAATTAATTTTCACTCCTGTAGAACCAGACTGTGCAGCTTGGGGGTTTGGGCAAATTGCCCCAATTCCTTTTAGGAATGGGAGTTAGCAGCTACTGCTACTCCACCACAAACGTTCTGTGCAGTGTTTCACCTGAATGCAAATGTTCCTTCTGGGCTGGCACTGAAACTGGGCTGCACCTCCTGGAGAAATATTCTGCCTCAGAGCCCAGGACAGCCAGGGGATTGCAGCAGGAGCATCCCTGCTTTCCCTTCCACTCTGCAGCACTGGATTGCCCTGGGGCACCTGGAACGATGAGGTTTGCACTGCTCTGTTCCACTGCTCACCCGTTTGTGCTTCTCTTCTTTAATTCTTTTCATAACTCTCTTCATTCACTCAGTTCTCGCACCTGGAAAGCAGGGAGCTTGGGGGTCAGGTTATGGAAAGTACAGGAAATAAATATCCTGTAGAGGAAAGATGAGGGGACAATAGATGGATTAAATTACTGAGCTATAACCCATCCCAAAAAACAATAAATGAATCTCAGTTTTATTTATTAATTGCTGATGCTATTAGAAGAGATTCTTGTAAGCAATATCCTCAATACAGCCACACTTTAATGAGTCTTTCTGTAGAGGATAGTACAAATAATCATTTCCTTCTAAAGGACCATATTGTTAAATATATTTACAATGACTTAGACAATAGAATGTAATTTTGAATTAGTCAGAAATAAAGGATGGGTGAATTTATTTACATCCCTATTCTAGGATTGCTAAGCAACCAAGGACGAAAGGCTTTATGTCTGGCTAGTATATTGTACTGCTTTAAAAAGCTTTTTAAAAGAGCATTTGTTCCTTGGCACAGGGAGAAGCTGATTGTAAGCAGCTTCTCATGGATAATTTCTGGATTTTAGTCCATGATCTCCACAGGCCAGGGCAGTCCTGTGGCTGAAACTTCCCCAGTTTTACCCTAATTAACCTTCCTAACTGCCATCACTGCTGTGCATCATGGTGGTGGTGTTCTGTCATGCTTGCTTTTTTATTTTGGTTTATTCTAATAAGCTGCAGTCACAGCAGGGTAGGGGCAAGTGCACATTAAAATCGTGCACTCTGGGTTCTTCACCTTAGCTCAATCATCCTGAGCACAGAGCACTTTCATCTGCATTCACTGAGGAGTTCTGCACATGTTAAATCTTAAACCCTCCTCATTTCAATTATAGCTACCCTCTGACTGGCTTTATCTCAGTTATTGTAAATTGACTGTACTTTTTAATATCGATGTTTTATCCACATATATTTTTTAGTTCTTCCCAAAGAGAAACCTGCAAACATAAAATATATGGCATTTCAGTTCCTTGTTAAGGAAATTTTATCCTTATTCCTTTATAAGGAAATTTGTTCCTTATCTGAAGATTTTAATTTTTATTAGTTTTTATTGTGGGAGGAAATGAAAAAGTCCTACCTATCCTTTCTTGAGATCTTCATTTCTCTAGAATAAACTTTTTTATTCCTATTTCTCATGCTTTTTAATGGATTGTGGTGTTTGCCTGCCTCCTTGTGATTTTCCTTATAACTGCAATCCTGACGTGTTTGATGGGTTTGGCTTTGGGGGGGGGGTTGATTTGGTTGTTTTGTGTTGTTTTGATTTTTTTAGTTGGTTGGTTTAGTTGGGGTTGGGTTTTAAATTGTTGTTTGTTTGGGTGTTTTAATAGGCCATACTAAGCTACTGAATTGAATTGCAATGCCTCTAGAAATGCCATTTATTTGTTTGTTTTGGACTTCACACGTTAAACTGAAATGCTACAGGTCAATTTGAGGGTGTTACCATACCTATCTCAACCAAACTTCGAATGTTGGGTAAATCAAAATACCTTGATTTAAATTAATTGAAATAATTACATTTAAGTGTAATTTTAGAGTTTATGGGTCACAATTTCTTACCACTAAAGGACTGGCAGCCTCTTTATTTCAGCAGGGGGCAAAGGGCTGATGTGGGGAAAATGGCCCACAGCCACTTTTGTGATAAATATCCCAAAATCACAGCTGCAGGGAAGGTGTTGCTGGGTTTGCTGAACTGGTGTCCCAGAGGGTGGGGACTCATAATAAAAGAAACAAGCCAGCATTTTAACTCCAGCCTCTGCAGGAACCTTGCATACACTTGGAAGCAGCTGTTTGAAGCAATTTGGAAGGTAAATAAATAATAAAATAGATAAATCAACTATCCAGAGAGGGCAACGCCCAGGTGTGTGCAGTGGATGTGTGTGCTAGCTGAGCTCAGCCCGTGCTGGTTTACAACATCTGTCCCTCCCCACGGGCACATCCCTGCCATGGCCAGGATCCTGCAGCTGAGGATGTGCAGGGAATGGTTCAGCTGCAGCTGAGGATGTGCAGGGTTTGGTTCAGTTGCAGGTGAGGATGTGCAGGTTTTGCTTCAGCTGCAGCTGAGGATGTGCAAGGTTTGGTTCAGCTGCAGCTGAGGATGTGCAGGGAATGGTTCAGCTGCAGGTGAGGATGTGCAGGGAATGGTTCAGTTGCAGCTGAGGATGTGCAGGGAATGGTTCAGTTGCAGCTGAGGATGTGCAGGGTTTGGTTCAGTTGCAGGTGAGGATGTGCAAGGTTTGGTTCAGCTGCAGCTGAGGATGTGCAGGGAATGGTTCAGTTGCAGCTGAGGATGTGCAGGGAATGGTTCAGCTGCAGGTGAGGATGTGCAGGGTTTGGTTCAGCTGCAGCTGAGGATGTGCAGGGTTTGGTTCAGCTGCAGCTGAGGATGTGCAGGGTTTGGTTCAGTTGCTGCTGAGGATGTGCAGGGTTTGGTTCAGCTGCAGCTGAGGATGTGCAGGGTTTGGTTCAGCTGCAGCTGAGGATTTTCAGGCTCTGGTTCCATTGCAGGAGGTCCTTTCTCTCCTTTTGGCTGTTTTCAGGCAGGGAATTAGGAGGGACAGGATGAGCCTTGGTGGAACAGCCAGGAGACAGATGGCACCAGAGGATTGCTGGGAACGTGCTCGTGTTCCTCTGCCATCCTGTGTCACCAGCGTGTTCCCTGATCATCCCACACCCCAGCAGGATGGGAGCCCAGAGCAGCGGGAGGCAGGGCACAATCCCAGCAGGGGAACACTCTGCAGGAGCAGGGACTCAGGGTCCCTAAAGGAATGGACCTCAGCAGGATCCTGATAGTCTGGGAAAAATAATTCCTTTTTGTACTTAGTGGGGTTTCTGTTCAAAATCTGTGCACAGTTTATAAATAGAACTCGTATTTTTATTTCTTATAAAATTCTGAATAATACCTCACTGCTCTCATGCATCATTTTAGAGGTATTTCTCAAAGGGTAAAAACTTAGTTGACATTAAAAAATAAGAAAGAATTGTCTGTACCTATTTGGGGTTTTTCTAAGACAAACTTTCCATGGCCCCAAATGCTAATAGAAATAACCATTACAATGAAGACAATTAATTGTCTGTTTGGGTTTTTATTCAAAGGCAAGAATAAAGTCTCTTTCTTCTTTTTAAGAAATCTCTCATAAATTTATTTTAGCAGCCTCGTGCTAATGTTTTTCAATATTTTTTTTCTTAAATACAGTCTTCCCTACCCCCATTATTTGATTTTAGTACACAGGTGGGTTTTCCATGACTCTATCCAGACTCACATTTGTGAGTTGATGCTTTCACTTACTCTCACAAATCCTGATTTCTTTTTATGCATTTCATCTGTTTGCCACATCATCCGTTCTGCTGAGTGTTGTATAAGATATTTCTTATGAGTCAGTGTTGCAGCTCAGGTATTTCTGCTCAGTATCCCCCATTTCAGGTGACAGGGACTGGGTCCTCCTTGTGGACACACCTCTGTGTCTGCAGGGTAAGGAACGAGAAAATGTCATTTTAACTGCCCTCAGAGCTCAACCAGGTGCACCAGGTGCCACCCAAAGGGCTTGGGAATGCCCTCCCAAAACCCCTTTTCCCACAAATGCCATTCTCAACCTGAACCCCATGTCCCAAAGGGCTTGGGAATGCCCTCCCAAAACCCCTTTCCCCACAAATGCCATTCTCAACCTGAACCCCATGTCCCAAAGGGCTTGGGAATGCCCTCCCAAAGCCCCTTTACCTACAAAAGCCATTATGAACATGAACCCCACCTCTCAATAATTCTCCTTGACCTATTAATCTTTGTCCAAGACATAAATGCCTTCCCTTGTCAGGGATTCACTCGTTCCCAATGAACAGGAATTGTGTTTACTCTGCACCTGTGCTGTTTCTTGCACACAAAGTGCTCACCTCTGCAGGCTTTCAAACAGTAAAGCAAGATCTGGAGCCAGACATGAAACAAATGCCGTTTCCAAATTCTGTAAAATGGTACCAGACAGAAACTAAATGTAAGGTTTGAGGGGAAATTAAATCAAGAATAAGAAATTCACGTCCAGACTGTCATGTTATTTTGATCAGCACAAAAATGGATCTTGATTTCAGTTAGTTAGGCAGGAATATTTGGAATTTTTTGCTACAAATTTTATGAGTTCTAGAGATGAACTTGCACAATCTCCACTAACAAGGTATTTCTGTGAATTTGTAAAATTCTTAAATTTGGCTCGCAAGCAAATAATCAGGAGCCTATGACACACTCTGGTGTTTTCAGGTCACTGAATCCTCAGGGAAGGAGAAATTAGCAACATTCCATGTAGCAACAAACAGCTGCCTATAGATTTCTCCAGGACAAACCTTGAGAGAGAAAGTCTGATTCCGTTTGCACTCCCATCCGTCTGGAGAAAAGCCCCACTTGTGTCCAGCTGTTGTAGAAGCCAAAACACTCCCACAGACCAGAGGAGCAGCACAGCCCCAGCAGCTGGGGGATGCTCACTGAACTCAGAGTCCCTGGGATGGGTCAGAAGTCTCTTTTCCAGTGATTGTCCATGATTGACTTCCCGCTGTGTTTCACAGAAAAACCAAAGTGCACAAGGAAGAACTCCCTTGTGTAAGAATGTTCCAAATGAGGGCTGTCAAATGAGAGTTCAGCTGCTTGTCCTAATGAGGGCTTCCATTCCTTAGAAATGTAATCTGATTTTCAGGCCTCAGTGTATTTACAGTGTTGATTATAAAATAAACCAATAAAATATGGAAAGTGCTGCTTTATGGTACCTCCTGGTATTGATTTGACTGTTCTGCATTGAGAAAACAAAAGGGAGAAATGGGTAAAAACACCAGCTGAACTCGAGGGTAGGCAAGGGAGAAGGTACACTGGCACTTAGAGAAAAATTATATTGGAATTTAGGCAGAAAATTCAGGTTCCAAACTGTTTCCAAATGGTTCCAGATAACTTATTTCTAATTAACTCATTGGATTGTTTTAATTACAACATTAGACTATTTTACTAGAATTGTAAATTCTGCTATTGTCAGAATACAGAATATTGTAGAATAGCATTGTCAGCAAGATTTAATTGTTAAAATAAATGGAACTTCATTTTCTTAAAATTTTTTTTTAATTTTTCAGAGATAGAGGAAATTATTTTGATTGTTTGCCCTTCGCTATTCCTATAAAGAAAAGCCGGTTTCAAGACAATATGAAACTGTGTCTTTACTAACATATTTTCAAAAAAAAAAAATCTAAAAGCATTCATGTTCCCGAGCATATTTCAACTAAACACATGAAAAACAGAAAGACTCCATGCTAAAATACTAGAAAAACGTGTAGCATTTATTTACATAAAATATGAACAATCCTTGGTTTAAAATACCAGCTCATTTTCTTACAGGGTTTTTTTTTTTAACTTTTTTTTTTTAACATTTTAGAATTTTTTAAAACTTTTTTTTTAAAATACAATGAATAAAAACCACTCTACTGTTTCTTTTCCTTTCCTTTTCTTGTACAGTGGACTTACCACCATATGCTTTGATTAAACACGTAACTGGCAAACTTTCAATCACAGTAAATTTCAATTAACCGCTGAATTCAAGTTTGTCCAGCAATAGCAAACAGTGATTTCTTTGTGAACAGCCTGTTCTGATGGTGTTTGTGTCTCCCTGTGCCCGTGTGGTTGCAGATGCTGCACAACAAGCACGTGATGGTCCGCGTTGGCGGCGGCTGGGAGACCTTCGCGGGCTATCTGCTGAAGCACGACCCGTGCAGGATGCTGCAGATCTCCAGGGTGGATGGCAAAACCTCTCCCGTGCAGAGCAAGGCTCCAAACCTCAGGGACATCAACCCCGACAATTACCTGGTGGTGTCTGCCCACTACAAAACCAAGAAGGAGATTAAATGAGCGGCATGAGCTTCTCACGTGAGTGGGACTTCACGTAGGTAGGTCAGAATTATCCTCCCGAGTGTAGTGAGTTTAGTTAAGGCTTTAAAAGGACTCTGGAAAATTTAACAGACTGGAAATGACACCCCATTTTGAAGACCTTTGAATTTAGAACTATTTATTTCTAGTACTGTACCTTTTATAGCGAATTACCCTCGATAGGCTCATTACTCCAATCAGATAATAAATAGACATATATTTTTTAGCCAAATTATTACTCTTTAATATGTGAATGTATGCTTAGAGCTACGTAAAGGAGTGGATCCTGTTAATGGAAGAAAATACACAGTGAACTATATTTGTACGAAAACCTTATTGCTTTGAATCCCTGGCTGTTAGGCTAGTTGAAATATATAAATGCAGGTGGAAAATGGATATTGGGGGAAATTATTTAGCAATGTCTCTTGAAATGAAATAAAAATTGCCTATATGTATGTTTTGCAATCTTTTCTGAATTAGTAGAACATCGTGGCTCATTGCATGCCAGACAACTCCTCAGAGCCATCACTTAAAAGAAAAAGAAAAGCCCAAGAAGGCCTTGGCAGTGTTTTAGTGTTTAAAGCTGGGGCAAGGCAGAGTGTTCCATCTGTGTGTGCATCCTGCTTGTTCTTCACAAAGCCTGGGGAAGGGGGGATTGTCCCTTCCCTGGTCACAGCAGGGAGGGGACATCCTGCAGCCCCCAGGGGAAAGAAGCACTGACAGGGGCACAGCCCCAGAGCCAAGGAGGGGCTGCAGAAGATGCAAATCCCTCCGGAGCCACAAAACACGGCACTGTGCTTGGGTGAGAGCTTCTTCTTCCCCTATTTCATGCTGTTGGTCACGTTAAATGTGAAATATTCCTTGTAAATAGAGCGATTCGCGTTCTCAGAAATCATTCGCACACCTCTAATATAGCTAAAGGTGTAGCTGGGCTTAGCTCATGATTTTGGCTACTTTTCTATGTTTATATTTGGTAATTTATGTGCCTTGTAACATCCTAGAAAAATCATTTGATAGGATTGTTTCACTGACTGTATAAATTTAAAAATGAAATAAATTTTTTTAAATACTCATATGTTTTGAAACTCTTATTATTTGTAATCTCTCATCTCCACTTTGCTGCTACAGACTGGATGCCTACAATACACAACACTGCTTGCTGCCCTAATAAGGAGCTGCACAAAGAAAGGGGCAAACAGATAACATGGAAATACCCAAATTTTATTGAAAATCAATTTTTCTTTGCAGGGAAAAAGATTCAAAACCATCCTTGAAATATTTTTTTTTTTACTACTGACTAGTATTTTTCTCCATTTTCTGATGTTAATTTTTTAAAAAATGGTCGTTTGATCTGCTCCTGTGGTCTTTAAAATTACCAGCAAAATGTCTGTGGGCTAGAAAGGACCAGGACCATCTTTCATGTTCCACACCTTGTTAAAATCAGCACATTGTACCCCACTTGTGTGGAAAAGGCTGCCTGACCCTCTGAAAGTACCTGCTGAATACAGTTCACAATGGCCTGCTGCTGCAGACAGAGCAGCAGGACATCATCCCAAAGCTGCAGCCTTTTGTTCTTGTTTCGAAACACTTTTAGGAAGATTAAACACATATTCAAGCAATAAATCTTTTGAAAAGCCATGGGAAGTCTCAGTTGTCATAGAAGCTGTCACATGTCCTCTATAAGGGAGCAGGAAACAGATCACAAGCAACATCATTTTATAAAAAACATAGCATAGCCACCCCAAAAAATCATGATCTTAATATAACCACAGAGAGATCTGTTTTTAAAAGAAAAGGGAAGGGGAAAAAAATCACTTGTGAAAATATGAGATGTTTATTTAGAAATAATGGCTAATTTTCCAAACATAATTAGTTGGATTTCACAGAATCATTGAAGTTGAAAAGACTTCCAAGATCTTTATTTCCATCATTCAAGACTAAGTCTGTGTTGTAATTATTATGTTGGTTTATAAAATATTTGAAGATGTTTAGATATTAATATATCAGAGCTGAGAATTCTAAAAAAGGTATTCATAAGTTTATAATCCAAATCAAGATTTTAAACTAAACATGAACCCCTTTATGTGCTTGGCCTGTACCTATCAAAATTGTCTCTTTTTGTTTCAGGGCACTCAAATGTCTTTTTAAAAATCACATTAAAACACTTCCTGACTTAAAACTTCAATTTTGCCAGTTACAGAATGGGATACTATAGGATTTTATTTTGAAGTGTTGCCAGTACCACCTGGTGTAGGAGAAGGGAATAGAGGTGACCTCGCCCCTGGTAAGGAACAGCTGTGTAAATCACCCCAAACAGCCTCATCCCTGATCAGTCACAGCCAGAGCCAACAAAGGGAACTGATAAAAGGGACTGGGTGAGCTGCTGAGGGGGATCATGAACGGGGAGGAACCTTGAGGAACAGGGAACCAGAGGAGCATGGAGAAGAAGGATCCTGGAGAGAGAATCCCTGCAGTGAGGTCAGTCTGGTGTGCAGTCAGAGCCTGGTGTTGGAACCTGCAAATTAACCCCTGCAGCCCCAGTCTGGCTGGGGAAAAGCTGCAGCCAGAGTCAGGGAATGGCTGGAGTCAGGAGGGCTGGGCTGTAAAGAGGAATAAACCAGGACCCTTTCCATACTGTGATAAACAAGGAGTCTGTGTCTGGGCTCGTTTGTACCCTCTAACAAGAGGGCTGCTGCAAAAACCTGGTGTAAAAACGTTTGTTAGGAACTTGTGGCTCAATTGATAAAGCTAAAGCTGAGCAGCAGAATCTTGCTCAAAGCATACAGCCCTTATTGCAGTGAGGGGGGCAGAACAGATTTAGGTCATTTTCCATGCCGTAGTGATTTTAATTAACTGTTTTGCTGTGTAAATTGGCTGAATGGGAATGCTGAGGAGGCTGAAGTCCTAAAAAGTTTAATTGATAGGACTTTTCTCAAAGTCCTCGTAGACCAAACCCCAGTGGGAGCTGACTGTGAATAAATGATGCTCAATCTCAAAATGGATAAATTATGTAAAATTATTTACAAAAAAAATATTATTATATGATGTCAAATATGACTCATTATGCTGGAAGCCATTCAGAATTAGTTTGGAAATGTAACTGTGACATGCTATTGCTCATTGTAGGAAGTGTATTGCTATTCATACATTACCTGGAATTTTGGTTTGGGGTTTTTTTTCCAAGCTGGATTATTTGCATCATTGATTGAGGATAGGGTTTTTTCACATCTTTGTTGTAGGGATAATTGCTCCTTCCTTTGCAGTACCACCTTTCTTTCCAACAGTAGTTTAGAGAAAATATGGAAAATTGATGGCAGCTAGTGAAAGGGTTGTTGGTGGGGATGAGTGAAATGAGAAGGCAATACATGTGTGGGAAGGTACAGCAGTCTCTTGATTGAAGACTCAGTCCTGGATTCATTACACGTGAATGGAATGATCTTCACCTCCAGATCCTCACTTTAGATCTGGAAGAGGAGCTGTTTACCACAGCCCAGAGTTACAGAAGCATCTCCTGGAGATGCTGACCAGGGCTTGGTTCTCTTGGGCTTATGTGTTGTACCCTTTTTCACGTGTTGTACTGCCTACTTGGCAGTGCCTGGCACGGGAAGGAGGCTCAGGGCTGCTGCTTTGGGCACAGGGCTGCTGCTTTGGGTACCATGCTGTTTCTTTAGGTACAGGGCTGCTGCTTTGGGTACCATGCTGTTTCTTTAGGTACCATGCTGTTTCTTCAGGTACAGGGCTGCTTCTTTAGGTACCATGCTGGTTTTTTTAGGTACCATGTTGTTTCTTTAGGTACAGGGCTGCTACTTTAGGTGCCATGCTGTTTCTTTAGGTACAGGGCTGCTGCTTTAGGTACCATGATGTTTTTTTAGGTACCATGTTGTTTCTTTAGGTACAGGGCTGCTGCTTTAGGTACCATGCTGTTTCTTTAGGTACAGGGCTGCTGCTGTGCTCTGTGTCCTCCTTCCTTAGCCTGTGCTGTGTTGACTCAGTCAGCCAGGTGGCATCACACAAATGCTGATGGGGCTGGACAGGCTCTCCCAGACTCTGGAAAAACTGCTGGCAATGCTGTGTGCCTGATGAGCTGTGTCTCCAGTATTTAGTCTTGTCACTGTGCCCAATGCTGAAGTCATCTGTGCTCCTCAGGGCCCACCATGATGCTGCCCATCCTTGTGGAGACACAGCTTCTGTGTGTTCCCAAATTTCAGGACATCTGCTACAAACACTCTGTCTCTCTAGCATAATCTGTGTATTTGAACCACATGGATTATGTGGCAAGTGGTCTCACTTTGGTATTGCCACAAAGATGATGGTGTCACGGTCAGCTTTTCAGTCCAGTCTACCTGCCAGTTTTTGAAGTGCAAGGCTATGCTTTCAGAAGATTAAAAAAAAATATATATATATACACTGATGTAAACAAAGTATCAAGTGTCTAGATAATCTAGGTGAAAAGGTGCCTTTTAACAGCCTCTGAGGTGCAGTAAACATCCAGGATCAGGGGAAATAAGGACAAAATTGCTGTTGTGGTTCATGTTAACTGAGTGCTGCACTAAGCAGTAAGAAAGACAGGGAAAATGTCTCTAAGGAGAGAGCAGCTCTGTTCTGTGGCTCTCAGCCCTGCTGTTCAGTGTACATGTCAGGTAGCTGCAGCTGTACACTACTGACCTGCACTAGTTGCTGCTTTCAGTCTCAGCTGAAACAAAAACTTAAACCAGCAATAAGGGGTTTTATTTACCCAAAAAATTCCCAGTCAGTGGAGCGAGGCCATCTGGACAATTGGATGTGTATGGCATAGGGATATCCTGTAAAACAGCTTTGTAGGTGATTTGTCATCTGGAACTACACACTCCCACAGCCTCTGATGGGGTTCCTTAGCCAGAGAAGAATCTGACATTCAAACCCAGCTCTCTTAAGCACAGAGAGCTCTGCCTTTTACATGAGGGATGGACAGAGAGCAGAGTGTGATTGGTTTCTCCAGGTCCTTTAATGGCTTAGAATGAAAGTGTTCATGGCTCTAATGCAGGCAGAGGCTTGGATGACAAGAGATGGTTATTAGCTCCCCCCGCACTTTGGGGAAGTGGTATGGCAGAGAATGAAGAGGAAAAAGTTTAAAGTCTCCAATACCCCAAGTGACCAACTACATGTAAGTGCTGCTCAAGTGTCTTGTAGGACACCTACTGTGCTGTTAGACTGAAATTCTCATTTCAAAGTACTGTCTGAGATACTTTTTTATAACTCAATGCATCTTCACTAGACTTTAAAAAAATTTATGATGACCAGTTAATACCCTGAAGAGAGCAATTGCCAGGAATCAAAGGAAACTGAAGGCAGTCTTCAGCCAAGGGCACAGCTTTTTTCAGCTCAAACACCATGATGTTAATATTGGAAGTTCTTCCTTAACTCAATTCTGAAGGCTAAGCCAGGAAACTGTGTCAAGACTGCACTCCCAGGACAACACTGGGCAGTTCTGAGACGTGAAAGGCAAAACACATAGTTCAAGGGGTGGAAAGAAAAGCCTGCATAGTTTTGACTAGGTCGGAAATGAGGCAAATGTGGTACTGAGCCCGTGTATAATGTGCATAATGCTCTGTGAGGAAAGGAAAATGTTTCTGCACTGTAAGTTTAGTTAGCAGTCCACGTAAATAACACAGCACCTTTTGGAAATGGTCTGGGCAGGAGGTGGCAGAGTGTAACCGTGTTGGTGTTTGGGTTCAACCTGAGAAGGCAGCACAGCCCTCTTGCGGCAACACATGAAAACAGCCAATAACAAGGGGGTTAATTTCGTGTTTAACTTTTAGTGTTCATTATAAATACTTACAGACCCAAAAGAAATCCACATGAGAAAATGAGGACAATTATTACACGCATAAAAAACCAGCATTCTTGATCTAAGTACACAGGATTTATAAAGGTTTCTATTTTTTCTTTTAACTAGTCACAAAATTTTTCCATTTGTAAGGACCCTTCTTTTTTTGAAAAAGGCACTAAATTCCTAAGCAGTCCAAGAGTCGTTAGGAAACAGAAAAAGCAATGCTGTCATCTGCATGTTCAAATACATACATGTATGAAAATCTTTCTACATGAGGATTTGGAGAAAAGTTTAATTGTAGAGCTTGAAGTAAGCATCCAAACCACCACGTGGGCACCTGAGCTTGCTCAGGCCAGTCACACACAGACAGACAGACATCCAGACCAGACAGTTTGCACACACTGACTGACTACAGGTAAGGAGGCCACTTCCAGCTGCCAGCAAGTCTTGACAGGGAAGCAAAAGGACATGCATGGAAAACAAACAAACAAAATTGGCAAAACCGTAGTGTTCAGAATTAGCTCTTTAGTTTCTTTGTGAAGGTTTCCACATCCATTGTCCCACAATGGCAAAGTACTGCTGAGCTGTCAGATGGGCACAGCAAAAGCCACTTGGCTGCAGAAACGGGCAGGTTGTTGGCAGTAAACATCCATAATCTTCTTTCAGCAGTCATGTGTTATCCAACCTGCCACTGAAGAAACAAACAGAACACACCATGGCTTTGTAAGATAAGGGAAAGAGAGGAAAAAATCCCAAACCAACACCATAAGGCTGTCCAACCACAACAGACTCTCCATTCACCTTTAAATTCTCAATTCACCTTTTATCCCAGCAAATGATGGACATGCAGTGTATCAGTGGCAACCTATACAAACTCCTGCCTCCTGAGGAAGAGGAAGGTTTATCCTATTGTTTTGGAGAGATTGGAACTCTTCATTCACTCTCTGCCTGGCCTTCTGAGGTGAAGTTCACATTAGAATTGCAATAGCAGTAAACTTCACCCATATTTCTGCCAACACTGTATGTTTCCTCTGTAATGAGAGGCACATGAAGCCAAACCCACCACCCCACCTAGTTCAAATGTTTTCTGTAACTTGTGAAGGGAGAGAGACCATCTCAACTAGCACTAAAAAGGGACCCTGAGTACAGGATAGCACAGTGAAGAGCTCCCCAGTGCTGAGACCTGTAGAACTGATGCATCACAGATGGAGAAACTGGGAAAAAGAGGGGGAAAGCAAGCTCTCTGCCATCCCTGCTGTCTTTCTGTCTGAGTGATGAAGTCTCATTAAGAACTCTGCATGATAATGACACATGCTTCCATTTCTATTCCATATTCCCCTTCCTCTTGTTTTTCCTCAAGTTATTCAATCTTCTACAGGACAAACCAGGATTTTCACAGTGAATATATGGACAGTTGAACCATAGTGTTTCTTTTTTAAACTTACTCTCAGTCCTCCTTCTCCTCCAGGACGTGCAGCTGCAGCTCTTCTTTCTATTTCTTCCTGCTTCTTTTTCTTCTGCTCTACAGAGTAAACATTCTTAATACCTCGAGAGGAAGCCTGGGAGAAAACACATTTGAGCAGGCCCAAGTTAGCTTAGAGAGAAACCAGACTGCAGGTGTTGGCAATGCTATTTGATGTGCTGTGGTTTGCATGAAAAGACTGAAGCATTTAGTAATGCTCCTGTTATACCAAGATAACCCTTTCAGGATATTTCCTCACTCTGTGAGGAAACTCTTGGTCCCACAGGTAAGGGAGGGTGTTTTTGTTTCACTTTGTTACTACATCCAGGTGAAGATATTCAATCCTCACATGCAGAACCAGAACTTCCCCTCCTGAAAGTCCACAGATTTTTAGTCTGTGGATTTTTCAATGTCAGGGCCTACTTTTACCCTCACAAACAGGGGAGGAAAAGAGCTGTGTTAGTAGTGCTAACCCAGGCTGTGAAGAGCTTTTAAACTGTGCTCTGTGAGAAATACCCTTCAAAATGTCAAAGGGTGTGTGGGCAGCAGGAGCATCAAATGAAAAATCTGTCGTGAACTGCCTGCTTCACTTCCTTGTGGGAACTGTTTAATGATGATCTAAACTACATGGCAGGAGTAGCAGAATTACTGACAGTTAACACCATGAAATAGGAAAAAAAATGCTTTTAAAACTGATTCTTCTCTAAGTTTAGGGTTAGAATAACATAGCAGAAGTTATACAAAAGATGCTAAAATCTCCCAAGGCAAAACAGCAATGTTCTCACCTGAATTTCAATCCTTCCAATAAGCTCAGCTTTCAGTGGGGTACTAAGACAAATCTTACTAGCAAATATCACCTACTTAGACCAGATGTTCTCTGCCTCTCAGGAACTGCCTTCCAAGTGAGCCAGGTACCCAAACTGCAGCACCCCAAAATGCAGAACGGCCTACAGGATGTCGGGGGAATAATGAGCAGCCAAGAAGCATGTACAGGAAAACACTCAGCAGAGAAGGAAGGACATCTCATCTACTCTCTTGTCCCCTCACTAAGGCAAAACTGAATATGGCTGCTTGCAAGACATCCCCATTAGCCAACATTCAGAGGCTAAAATGACCTCAGAGACAGTCCTGAAAAATCCTGGTAGATGCTTTATCTCTTTGTCTTCCAAGAAAACAAAAAGTAACAGAGAGTGATATTTCAAGTTTTCTTTGTCAGCATCAGGGGTCCCACAAAGCTTCAAGGACATGCACAGCCCAGTTGCTTCATTTCTCCTTCCTCTCAGGAAAGCTTTTCAGCCAGTTAAGAGCTAGCTATTTCCTGCAGTTATGCTTTAAAATCTCTTTGTAACTCAAACCTATTTGTGATTGCAAATAACACGTGGATTGCTTTTAGTACATAGAATGACACAAACCCAAGAGTTTTAAGGAGTCTAAGGCATCACTCAGCTGTCACTGCAATTGTTTACCAAACTCCCTTCAAACCAGGTCAACATGGTCGCCAGGCACAATGGTCAATTCCTGATTCAATGTCATGTCACTAACATTCACACCATTCAAAATGTACAACCGAGTAGATTATATGCAATAAGCCTTTTTAGAGGTATGTAAGAGAAAAAAAACCCCAGGCTGGCTGTTCTGCTAGAACATTTGTTTCTTACCCCTTCTAACTTTAAAGATATTGAAGCAGTTAAAGCTTAGCAACCTTAAAAAGACAAAACGCTTAGTTAATACTGCTACTTAGTTAAGATTAGGTCTTTGCTAGAATCTGAGCTGATAAACATGCTCAAAGTGTTGCCTTGTTGATAAACAGAACCTGCAAGTGCATACAACCTGCATTTTTAAAAGTACAAGTGCAGTACCACTTGAAATTGCCACTGCAACAATTCTTTGACTGCTCTGGTTTGAATACTTCTCCGTCTCTTGTTTTCGAGTCTTAGAACAAGGAAAAAATAATGTTGAACTTGCTTTTTCAGCTCTTAGGTCATTTTACAAACTGCTGTAAAGTATTTCCCACCCAAATAAGCTCAGTTACTTTGCAACAGTCTTAGAGCACCCACCTAGCTGTGAAAATCTTAATTTATATAGAAAAGGTATAAATGTACAACAGGAATAATACTAGGAAAGTACTTAATGACAATTCCCACAATCTGAACATGATATCCAGTGTTACCAGAGAAGCCAAGCTATTCTCCTCCCCAAAAAACAGTTATCTAAAAATAATTTCAAAAAATGACATTTTATCAGACATTACCTCCATCTGCCTCTTTTCAGCAGCTTCTGCTAGTTGTCTTCTTTTTATTTCCTAGATATAAAGACAGTGAAATTGTACTTCAATACAGTCTTTGCGTTCTTTTTAAAGTCTTATTTTTTAAGTACGCCTCAGATGTGTGATAGTAACTCCCACAAAATGTCAATTTGGAGTCAGTGAGCATCATCTTCCCGTGCACTGCCAGCCGGCAGGAGCGCAGTGCTTTCAGTGACTGCTGTGCCAGGAGAGCAGCTGCTGACACACACACAGCCAAAGCCCACCAGAAATCGCTATCCAGCTCTTCTGCACCTCCGCCCAAACAACCTGGACTGAGCGGAAAGGGCACGCAGTAAAAGCAGAGTCTGGAAAGGGGAATGAATGCTCGTTCTTCCAGGCAGGGCGGGCTCCTTTCCTCCTCCTGGCCCGGGAGATCTCAGATGAGCGGTGCAAAGCACGGAGGTGGGCTCTCACTCAGCCAGCAAAAATGTCACGCAGTGCAGGGTGGATAGCAGCGGGCATCACTATGCACCGGGGGGGAAAAAGCCCAGCTTTTCCTATTTTTGTAAAAATGGGGCTCTTGTTGACCACACTTATGCACTAACACGTTATGCGAACCCCCCGGTGTTTCCATAGAGCACAGAAGCGCCCACCCGTGATCCGTGAGCACAGCAGCAGCAGCGGGTGGTGGGCCCGGGCTGCAGGGTGCCCCGGTGCCCTGGGCCCATACCCGCTCCCCAGCCCGGCCCGGGGGCCGCAGGACGGGCACCCTTCCCCCGGTACAGCCGCTGCCTGCCGGGACACAGCCACAGCCCCGCTCCCCAGCCCGGCCCGGGGGCCGCAGGACGGGCACCCTTCCCCCGGTACAGCCGCTGCCTGCCGGGACACAGCC
>VWYP01018322.1:53477-78490 GCA_013400435.1 Pycnonotus jocosus | reverse complement strand
GAGAAAGTCATTAATGAATCAGGATAGGAGTTATTTTTTCCTCTTCTCAATCAGATTGAATCATATTAAAGGATTGTGTTACATGCCAAGTTTTTCAAGGCACAAGAAGAAGTGATACACTCATTCCCCACTACAAAATGAAAAGACTTTTGAATCTGTTGAGAAAAATTCTTCTAGCCTGGCTAAAAACTTTTCCCGATGACAGAACCTGTTCTCTTCAGCAATACAATCTCTGCCAGGCTTCCCTCCTTCCAACCCCCTTCTGAGGTCACCCGAACCAGATAGCACAATGGGATATCCCCAGTGCCTTGAGTCTCCCTGAGTATTTTGGGTAATTCATCCTGCATGAAACAATGAGAGTAACTTGTGACTGGGAAAAGCAGGAGCACGTAATAGATAATTTACTTTTCCTTGGCTTTTATATGCAATTTTATAAATGCATATCCTTGTGTTTGTGTATATGTGTATGGGAAGAGGGTGAGGAAGCCTGCTTTGTGGGGAGGGCAAGCAAGGTTTCACTCAGCCCTCTATCCAATTTTCTAGTTGTGTCTTTCCATTCATTCTAAAACTTTGCATCTTCAGCTGAATGTAATGACATCTCACTTCCTGAAAGGAAACTTGAGGTCCTAAGAGGCCTTTGATAAGTTTCTGTCATTGCAGTGATGTGAGAGGTGCCACCCCTCTGCTGTTGGTGTAAAGCTCTGAAGTAACATGAAGCAGCTTTTCATATTTCATAAAGGATTCAGAGGCTTTCAGTGGTATTCAAATGCAGGACTAGGATCATTTTATTATTAACAAGAAGGAAAAAAAGAAAAAAACTCTACCAATTTACCCATTCCACCAAAACCACAGAGCCTGTCATAATAATATCATGGTTGTTTTACAAGTTTCTCAGCCTTGGAAGAAAAATTATGTACTCATTCATTGACAAATCTTTAGAAACTCACTTTTTATACAGTCTTGCCGTGCCTAGCCAAGTTGCCTCCAGATCCTGGAGGCCTCTGTCCATACTTAGTGGTACAGTAGTCAGTTGTAACTGTAGAAAGGGGAACATATGAGGAGTTTGAAGCTGCCCTTAAAACCAGAACTAGCAATTTTCTCCAGCGCTGGAGTGGTAGCCCTTAGCAAAGGTCATACTTTTTCACTGACATATTCTTGTGCTAACACAGCATCTTATAATATCCTACAAAATTAATATTGAATAAATAAGAGTTTCAACAGCAACTGGTAGACAGGTTTTCTGATAGATTTGGACCAAAAAGCAATCAAATTAATTTATTATACTTATTAAAGAAATATTTTTCTTCTGTCTGCAGGGATCCTTTATATCTTGTGCCATTTATAGGCCAATGTGAGATAACCACACCATACAGTTCTACTGGGCATGAGTGAACACACTGAAGCACTTGTATGTTTATCTGCCCTCCTCCATGGCTCTTATATAAAAGAGATGTTACACTTTGGGTACTTATATAGGCTAGCTAATTTTATTATAAGCAAAAAACTTAATGGGAGAGGGGATCTGTGCAGAAATGAGGAGTGCCAGATGGATGAATGGGGGTTATTCACCCCCTGGATGTTGAGATTATGCTTTGCTAATTTTGACTTCTTATTTGACTTCTTATTAGTGCTAACTTCAAAGCAGTGACACTGAAGAACAGGATGGCTTTGCTTATTGTGAAGATGGGAAACTTCCTGTGGCTGGCTGAGAACAGATGGGATAATATGGGATCATTACATGGAAAGTGCAGCAAGGAGCAGGGCATTCCTCAGCCGAGGAGAACACTGTTTTCCTGAGGGGTACAATACCAGGCACAGTCAGTCCCATGCCAGACTCACTCAGATTTGGTTGAGATTTATTTGCAGTGCTTTTGTTACATTTTCTTCTGTTCTGGAACACACTGAGATCTCTTGATGCTCACGCTCCAAGACCCTGAACTCTCCACACCTTGCGCTCTTTTCAGGGTGAGCAGCAGGACAGCCCTACTTCCTTTCCCTTCCTCCCAGCAATGTGCCACTTTCATCTGATCACAGGATCCAGGTGCCTGTTTGTGGAGCAGGGCAGCACCAGTAAACAAGAGCATTTCCACACCTCTTACAGTGGTGAAGAGGTGTGGCTGTTTGCTCCCTGCACAGAGCAGCACTGTCCCTACCCCAGGCAGACACCTGACCTGCAATACAGGTGCAAGCCATTATGGGGCTGGGGGGCTGCATTTTGTTTGGAAAGGGCTCTTGGAGAGAACTGTACAAAATGTCCAGATCAAGACTTCTAGCAATGAAAAGTCACCCAGGTGTGGGTGTCATTACTGGCCTTGATGAAGTTTGCCAGGAGGATCTGCATGCCGCTAGGCTGCTGAATGGCTGCATTTCAAGAGAAACTGCTCTGATTTATAGCTTGGTGTCAGTAGCACATTGCAGTCCAACAGCCGTGGACTGGCAGGGGAAAGGACAAGATGACCTGGCATTGGTATGTCTTACATGTGAGATCTTCAAGTCAACAGCAAAGCATTTTAATGATCTGTCCTCTCATTAATCTGAGATGTGAAAAACTGTGACTGTCTGGGCACCAGGTGACATCTGTCTAGACAAAACAATAAATTTTCTGGCTAATCTATTTTACCATGTAACACACCACATACAGACACAACACTAGGATACTTATACATTGTGCTGAACAGGATTGTTGTCTCTTTTGCTAACAATCTGCATTATTGCTCTGAGTCTACAGGACAGAAGAGTATTTGACTTAGCTTGCATGAGGTAAATCCTGTCAGTGAGAGGGACGCTCTGCCTATTTGGAAACATACGCTGATTCAGCAAGACTTGCACAAATATTTTTCTTGGACAGCTACCATGCAGTCAAGTAGCTGCTACTACACATTTGCCCTTTTATGCCAATCCAGACAAAGAACTATCTATTAGCAAGAAGTTTTTAAAAATAACTTGAGATAAAATATTAGATTAAATTCTTACATGGGAGATTAAAGTATCTCTCTCTACAATAAAAAATCTGCACAGTTTATTCTTTTGGAACTCTGAGATCCTCCTTGCTTTCACTGGCAATTCTAAATTTACTCAGAGTTTAGTAGGGATGATAATTATTCACTGCTTCTGCCAACACTAAAATGAAGGGGCTTCCAATTAACTTCAAAACAAGGATGCAAAAAATCATACACAGGGCACAATTATATGTACATGAGGCTACAGATGCCAAAGTATGAACACACTTAAATAAAAAGAAAACAAAACAGATTACACAAATTCATATGGGAGAGGCCTGTGCATTTGCATTACATTTGATGGCTTCAATGCTTTACAGTGCTGTTTTCTAGAGCATTTTGGAGGAACAAAAAGCAAAACCCCTACTTTATGGATGTGGTATGACCCATACTGGTGCTTTTCTTAAACTATCATCTGGCAATAGTTGGAATCAGGATACCAAATATCTGTCCTTCTGATACCTGGTTTACTCCTCCTATTCTAAGATTCTTTCACAGAAGGGCCTGGGTTGTAAAATCTGGGCTCAAATCCCAGGTGTCTCCTGCCTGAATGATAATTGGTTGGTCTGGCCTTGGCGTTGGCATGTAACTGGATGAAAAAATGGTAACTTTCTGCTTTCCTCCACTGTGTTTTAGTTTCTCTTGGATAATGCTTATAACACCTTCTGAACCAAAACCTGAGCATCCTTCAATGGGCAATCACCCTGTGTGCACCTCCAGGGCTAAAAGAATCAGAAAAAACCCCTGGTGCATCTCAAAGTATTGAGCTGCTACCCACTGACTGTGTCAATTACTTTTGACAATACTTCCAGCTGATACTAATGCTGTTGCTAATGCAACAGTATTAAACATTGAAGGGAAATAACTAAAAGGCATAAGGGAAAACAGACCAGATGATACAGAGTGAGAAGCCTTATCTGCAGAGGAAGCTTCTAGAGACTGAAGCCTCTGCAGCTGCACATGGTACCTACACTTCAGCTGGGAACTAACCCTGTGATCCTACTGTGGCAGTAAGGATTGCACACAGACATTTTCTGAGTTAAAATCATGAACACCTGCACTTGGAGCTCTTGTTGCTGAGCAAGCCATAGGGAAATGTGTGCTGACAGGTGAATGCACACTCCACTGGATTCTGAAGTCCATCTGTGTCCCTAAGGCAACCCCTGAACTGAAGTGATTTGGTCACATACATCACAGGATCATGCAATATTCTTCCTGCAGATTTGGCAATGTCATAGCCTGTAAAACACCAGCACAGTATCAGCAGCAGTACTTCTTAGCAAGAGCTCTTTCCATCTCGTCACTAGCAGCCCTCAGTCCCCAGCTTTGAATGATTGCAGCCAAATGCAGTTCTTTTGGTTCCAAACCCTGGAACCATTGACCTAAGCAGCTGGCTGCCTTGTGTCTCCTGGGGCAGTCTTTTTCCAAAGAAACCCGTGATTCATCTGCAGATGGCTCCCTGAATCAGCAGGCAGCTCCACCCACAGCTATGAAAACTGACAATCCCAGTGCTTGCTGCCCCAGCAAGGATGTGCACTCCGGGCTGGTATGGACCTTTCTGCATTTTCAGAAACTTCTTGTTCAGAAAGAGCATTAGTTTTAGGCTCAATGCTTGCCTGGGTGGTAGGCAGAAGAAAGACTTGTGGGGCACACTATTCATCATGGTGGGAATTTATATTGCAGAGACACTGTGATACTACAGGACAACATCTACAGGCACCTCAGGATGGGTGTGACTACTTTTGGGATGGCTTTTCTGTCCTGAGGAACGCAATTTGTCCTAGCCAAGCAGCAGCAAGCATGTTGATGCTGTTACCAAGTAACAGACATGGTTGGATACAGCAGGAATCATCCTAATCTCCTTCATTTCCTGGGGAAGGAAAAGTGGGGCAGTAGTAAGAGACTTATCCTTCACCCTCCCTTATATTTTTAGTACTACTTGCTGGCCCTTGAAGTTGAACTTCCCATGATTTTGGCACTACCAGGAGAAATTGGCTTGCTCACAACATGCTTGAAAATGCCAGCCTCACTGTTGACAGCAAAGTTTTTGTAATATCAACAGCTATGCAGTTTATATTATATGTTATGTAAAGATTTATTATAACACCTATGCTGTTGTAAATATGAAGAGTTTTGATAACATAACACAGTTTTTTGAGTTGCTGCAAATTCATGCTGGAGTTATATAAGAATGACCTGCATTTGGCCTCCCCTGGAAGTTTCCCACATGAAATTAGAGATCTTCTGGTGACAAATTTATGGTTGGATCCAAACAGTTTGGCAAATTCCAGATACAGAAATTTCTGGTAAGCTGCAACTCCAAATAGCCTGATGCTGCCTCAGGCAAATCTTCCAGATGTACAATTTTGGTGGCAGACAGACAAGGGAAATTTCTTCTCTTCCTCTTCTGTCTTTCCCCTTGCTTCAGAGATACTGTCATAAAGAAGAGTCTTCTGGTAGCCCCTGCCTGGCTGAATTAATAGGTTAAAGGAAGCACTGGGAAAGTGCCCTTCCTGCCCTTCCTATGAGGTTTGTCTTTTTAAAAATTAAATGCATGTTTCAATAAGGTCAAAATGTGGTAATTTGCCACCTACTGCAGTACCAATTCATGCTCCCAAGTGAGTCTCCCAAGCCCAAATGACAGGAGGGCAATGGAAGTCCCCTGCTTCCCAATGCTTGCAACACAGTGTAGATCAATGCAGCAGGGGGAGAGTGAGGGGGAAAAACAAGGAGACATAAAACACCTTGCTAGATTCCCTGGCTGTCACCTAAACTTGCTGTGGTGGGAAGAGGAACTGCTGTAACTTGTGGCTCTGATCAGGCAAACCATCGGCCCTCAGGACTTAACTGAAGGCCAGTCCAAGGGTACCCAGAGGGATAATGCTAGCCCCATGGGAGACCCAGCAGACAATAGGTGCTGGGGCCATTGAAATTATGGAAAGGACCTCTAAGGTAATTGAGTCCCACTTACTTTACCCTTAGTTTTACCTACATTCCTGAAAAAAAATGAGTGGCCTTAGAGCCATTGTGAGTGGCTCAGCAATGGTTCAGTGAAGCATGCTTTTGTCTAGATATAATTTTCCTAAGTCTGTCCAAACAAAGGTATCAACTGTACACCAACAGTATCATAACGGAAATTTTGTGAGACCTACCACATCCAATGCGTTATTTGAGGCTCAAATAAAATGAGATAGTCTGCCTGTTGGTGAGCAAGGAGAGACTCTGCTCCTATTGTGAATGGACTGAAATCAAGATAGTAATTAATCCCTCTTGTGTATTTTGTAGGAGCTTCTGAGAGCTGCCATGAAGTCAATAGGTGAGAATACTTAAGCAAGTTTGCCCTAAGGGTGTGTGCAGTTTATCCCTTTCTGAGCACAAAAGTTCAGTGTTTGACAGGGACTTGCCTATAAACATCTGACTAGGAACCAAAAATTTATTGCCAAACACGATAGCTCTCTGAAACAGGCTCAGCCATATTCTCCACCCTGCTTTGGGTAAAATACAGACAACAATGTATTATGTATCATCACAGCTGTTACATTTGGTATAATAGAGTCTGATCCAGCTTTCATTCAAGACAATTCCCACTGACAATTCCCATTGACCTCACTCAGGAGATGGCTACACATCACAGCCAACTGTAGCTGAGTTAAACACAAACCCAAACATTCCAAAATCAGTAAGGAGTTCTACAATGGCTGTTTTCCCCTGGTACTGGTATACCTGGGCTTCAAGATGGCAAATGTACCTGAACATTTGTTTGAGAATTTATTTTACAAAAACCCAAGCCCTTAGAAAGCCCTTTCATGGGCTCCTTTTCCCAGCAATTAACAAACTTCTTCCAGAGGGATACTTTATAAATCAGTTAAACTGAAACTGTACTAAAACAGTATTTGAGAAACAGAGGCAGAGGGCGAAGATATCCATTCCTTTCTTTCATCCTAACATATATCACTTTAATGGATGTTCCCTGACTTTCTTTGACAATACAGTGACAAATTTCTGCAGTGGTTCTGGGGCACAAAGCATTGATGTAAAGAATTAATAGTGCTGCAGAGTTGAAAATGGTTTGGATCACACAGGTTTCGTCATCATTATGAGTGGTCCTGGCTGGATACCTTTGTGCTGCCTCTGTTTCAGTGTTACTTGTACAAAGGAAAGAGAAGAGCTGGAGGAATCAACTCTCACAGTGATTGCCCAAAATATTCACAGTCCTGAATAATGGAGACCTTCCCTGTCCTCCCTTCTAATCCTGGGAAAACAAGGCAATAACTCACATGACTCTTCAAGTCAGGCTGCTTTACTCTCCTCCCTCTCAATAAAAGAAGACAAGATAAGGCTAAGCATTGCACTCAGTAGCGCTGAGGTTTGTGGAGGCTGAGATATGAGTAGTGAGTTGTTCTTGGATGCCTAAAAAGCTACAGGTTGCATCTGCATCAAATGGAAGCACAGAAAATTAAAATCTCATGGATGGGGAAAAAAAAAAGAAGCCCTAATAAAAATCACCTATGTTTTTTTATCTAAACAGAATTAAGAAATATCAGGAAGAAGTAAGTTTCTCCCTCAAAAAACCCACCAACCCAAGAGGTGCTATGACTGCTGAGTTCCATGGCTTGTGCTGCAGTGTGAGGAGGGGTCACACAAGAGTGAGCTATACAGGTGTAAAGAGTAAAGAGCTGGGAAAGTGATAAAAGGTTCAGATGCTTTGTAGGAGGTATGTGTCTATTTTTAAGGGGATGCTGGACTGTCAAAATATGATACAAATTCAAATCACAGCCACAGAATATGCTACCACAACAGAGACAACAGCACAGAATATTTTTTTTCTGGAAGGAGAATGAAATCAGAAAATCTGTTGACTCCCTTCAAGGCAGGGAGGCCTTGCAAAGAGACCTTGAGAAATTAGAGGGCTGGGCAATCATCAACTATATGAAGTTCAGCAAGGAACAGTGCTGCATTCTGCACCTGGGAGGGGGAACCCTGGGTGTGCAGAGAGAACAGCGAATGAGAGGCTGGAGAGCAGTGTTCCAGAAAGGGATCTGGGGGTCCTGGTCAATGGTAGGTTGAACACGAGCCCGCAGTGCCCTGGCAGCCAGGAGGGCCAGCCCTGTCTTGGGGTGCATCAGGCCCAGCAGCACAGCCAGGCAAGGGAGGGCATTGTCCTGCTCTGCTCTGCACTGGGACAGCCTCACCTCCTGTGCTGGGGGCAGCTTCGAGTGCCACAACACAAAAAAAACATAAAACTATTAGAGAGTTCAGAGGAGGGCAACAAAGATGGTGAAGGGCCCTGAGGGGAAGCCATGTGAGGAGTGACTAAGGTCACTTGGTCTGTTCAGCCTGGAGAAGAGGAGACTGAGGGGAGACCTCACTGCAGTTACAGCTTCCTTGTGAGGGAAAGAGAAGGGGCAGGCACTGATCTCTTCTCTGGTGACCAGGGACAGGACCTGAAGCAGTGGCTTGTCAGGGAGGGTTTAGGTTGGATATTAGAAAAAATTTCTTTCCCTATAGGGTGGTTGGGCACTGGAATAGGCTTCCCAAGGAATTGGTCACAGTGGCATTTGGACAATGCACTTGGGTACATTGTGTGACTCTTGGGGATGGTGCTGTGCAGGGCCAGGAGTTGGCCTCAGTGCTCCTTGCGATCATCCCTTCCAAATCAGCATTCTGTGAAAAGCAAAAGTCGTGAGGAAGAGGTGGATGAAGGTAATTTAATAGCTCCTTCAGTTCAGTTCTCCTTGCATGCCCTGTGAGGCAGATAAAACTGACTCTTGGCTAGCTGGTATTGCTTCCAGAAGGGAACAGAGAAGGTTTATAGCTTTGGTTTCGTGCTTTGTTTCTGGACCACAGTTCTCTTTGCCAGCACATTTCGAGTGTATTTGTGTGTGCTCTCAAACTTGTGGCAGTGTCTGCCAACTCAAGCAGTCTCAGGCCACACACAACAACTATGGACTCTTAGAAACGCTGCATTTCAGGGCAGGGAATTAGCTCATAAATATTTACAAGGCTGTCAGTTGCAGGGATAGAGAAGTATTAGCAAGACAGCTCTGATCAGAATAGGGGAGATGGGGCTTCAGCATGCCTGACTAACCTAGTCCGGTAGTTGCCCAGCAAAATAATTTCTGAGCACAGGAAAAGCAGTTTTCCTCCCCCTCATAAACAAAGTAAGATCATACATTGCAGGATGGTTGCAAAATCCAGGACTGCTCAAAACATGACCCTCGAGGCTATATTTTTTAATCCATAAGCAACTATACCTTTTTTTAAGAGAGATTAAATAACTTCTTCCCAAAATCTCACATGTTGTTGGAAGCCAAGCCTGAATACATCAACTTGATCATGACCCACAGTCCTGGTTCACACAGTCCTGGCCTCACTGAGGCCAGTGCCAACAGGAGGGAGCTAAAGGTCACCCCAGGGCCCTGACTCACTGACCTGCTTCCTATTGAGAAGACACAGCCATGTCTAGGGTCTCCTGCAGGGATTCATGCTGCTTTCACCCTTCTCTTGGTAGCAAGGTCCAGGGACATACCAGCAACATGCCTCTGCCTGTGGATGAGGGCATGGTCCAAATCTCCTTTGGAGCTCCTGCAGCTGCATCACATCTGCAGGCATTAAATCAAACCTCTGAAGGCTATGCTGGCATTTGCCAAAACAGAAATTCACTGCTGCAAACTGGGAGCCACCCTTGACTGAAGGAACCAGATGGCACTCTTGGAAGACAGGCCTTTGGAAAATGTAATGATGATCTAAAAATTTATATTTTTTTTTTAAGAGGTCAAGGATTTTTTAGTAGTAGTATAGTGTTGATAAATAGGAAGCTGTTGGTGTTTAGGTGTTTTTTGAGTTAGGTTTTTCTTTTTTAAATGGATCATGGCAAAAGATCTGAAGGTTTAGCACAATGTTTTGAGCAACAGTACACCATGAGGGGATAGAAAGGAAAAGATGAGCCACGGTGGATAAGTGTGAGACTGTAGCATATGAGGAAATGAAAGGGTTGATATTGGATGATCATTTTTCCCCTGATCCAAATCACATGAGACACAAACAGAACCCAAATGGTCTGGGAGTATGGGCTAGATTCGCTTGCAGCAACCTCAGCAACAGAGATTGAATGAAACTGGGAGCTTCCAGTTTGGTCACAAGTCCACAGCTTTGTGAGACAATAAAGTCTGAATAATGCACAGAGCTAAAGTATATTTCTCCATTTCCAGTTATTCCTCTTCTGCTTCTTCCATTTGGCCCAGTATGTGGCATCAGCTTAGGTCTTGTTCTAACTGCCATATTCTGGGGCAATGCTCCAAGTATATCCCTGGAGCACAGAAGGCTAACATGCCTCAGCAATGGTATTCACCAGTCAAGCACTCTCACTGAGACTCTCCAAACCATGAGCCGCTTTGCTTGTTCTTCATCCCCTTCTCCCTCCCTCTATAGGTGGCTGGAATTGAGAACTGGAGGCACAAGAGGTAAAGGTCACAGGCTGAGATAAGAACAATTTACTGGAAACAGCAATGAGATAGGCAAATGAACCACAATGGTAACAATACTAATGACAGAGAGTGCAAGAAAGAGGTAAATGATTCACAGGGAAACCACTCAATAATACCTGACCACTCTTCGCACCAAACTATGCCAACCTGGCAGGGACCCCTTCTCCTGGGAACAGACCCCCAAACCCTCTTGCCTGGCAATGACATGAGGTGGTATGGAATAATCTCCAGGTCCTATCCATGCCTCCTGTTGCCTACTGCAAAAACAAAACCCCATTCTGGCTGAAAATAGGATAAAATTCTATCCACACAGATTCAGCTTTGGGGTTAGGTCTTAAGGGCAAGTTTTTTTTGAGAGAGCCTGCCCCTTATTTTGTGTACCCCAGCACTCAGCTTCATGTATCTGTGACTCCAGAGAAGTCTGGGAACAGCAGTCAAGGAGCAATGGCGTGAGAGCAGCAGCCCCTTGGCATATTTTATCCACTAGGCACTCAGTAAAGTAGTCACATGTCTTAAGCCATGGATCACATTCAAGGAGGTTTTTGGTCTGTATTTCTGCACATCATTGGATCTGTATGGAAAGATTCTGAAATTTCACTATTTTTGCTGGTTATTTTGGCTCTCCACTCTCTTCATAGATACATGAAAAGGTGGGAAAAGAAGTATGTTCAAGGTATTGGACACCTCCTAAGATGTACTGGGAACAAATGGACCGTAGAGTAGAGTAGAGTAGAGTAGAGGCTGAAAATCTTGAGTCCTGCTTAATTCTTCCTGCCACATCCACTCTGGGGAATTTTTGAAACCTCACTACACTTCCTATCTCCAACCTGTTGTGAGAGAATAACACATGCCTTTGTTTTGCCAGTGACCACATGGTCAGGACACCAGTGGTTCTGATGTCCAGCAAGATGAGACAAGATGAGAGACAGCCAGGTGTTTCCAGAGCCTTTCATGCAACAGGAATAGAGGCAGCCATTACAAAATCTCACATTTTTGCCAAAGATGACAATAGCTGATACCTGATGTTGCCCATGCTGTCTACCCTTGAGGCTGCTCTCAAAAAGCATGGCACTGGCAGCTCTGCTATACCACCAGATGCTGCAGAAGTGAACATCTGCAGGACCAATTCATAACACAGCTGAAGTAATGGCATGCACTTTCCTATCTCCCATGCTATCAAACCCTCCAGCCTGGATGTGAGTCCTGAGAACATGACAGTCTCTGGCATTTCCACTGACATCTTGGGTTTCAAACCTGTGTGTACACTCTGCGTACTCTGATCTCGTGGTAAATTGTAGAGATGACTCATGACTGCTCTGTGTGTAGTCATGAGGTTCCATGAAGGTGCTGAATAATGAAACAGACTCCAACATGTTCTTTTCACATCTCTTGATTTGCCTTATACTATAAAATACAAATGGTGGGAGACCAAACCCACAAATTTGAGAACAGATTTTGGAGATAAATTTAAAAGTGGAACAAATAATGGAAAACTGTTATGATAAAAAACCCCTGAAATATTTTGCAGAAATCAATGCCACTGTATGAAAGGACTCACTAGAGTGCTAGTCCTTCTTTGCTGAGGAACAGAAGGAAAAACTACCACCAGTTTTAGTGAGACTCCATCTTCTGAAATAGAGATAGAGGCATTGTAGGATTTTTTGTGGATAGGAATCAGGTCTCTATCCAGAGTGTACTTCATTTGCAGGATTCTTGCAGCGGCAGAGAAATATAAAATCATATATGTGAAGGATAAAAGTGGGCATCTGAGGAAAAACTACAGTGACTGCAACAAATATTTTGCAAAAATAATAAGTATCTGTAAGCAAGATATTAACTTTCTTCAAAACACAGAAAATAATTTCTCTAAGTGCTTTTCTGACAGGTAAAGGTATAACTGCAAAAGGTATATAAGTCAATGACTTAACTCTCCCTTTATATTATACTTCAAAATATCACCTTTTCCTTATCACTGGCCTCAGTTCTACTCCTTTACTCTACACAGCAAAACAAATAAATGCATGTTTAATTTCAGCCATGTGCTCTGCTGGAGCAGTACAGACCCTTACCTCATGGTAGAATCTGATCTTTGCAGGGGCTGTTGTGATACCCCAGTATGTGGGAAGCTGGCAAGTCTTACCCCACAGGTTTTTGCAGAGCTAGGAATTTGCTCAATTACCCCATGGGAATCTCTCTGTATGTGAAGGGTCAAACTCTTCTCTTTAATAGAAAATGGGAGCTGAGATGTGGCTCTCTGCCTATTTGGTTCCTGAGCACTCCCAGGAAATTTTTTGTGTATTCTTTGCCAGATCTTCTTCTTTTCCCTCAGCAAAGCTGTAGATCAATGAACCTCTTGGTGATATTACATCTCTGCACTTTGCTTCTTTGCCCATTTGTCAGGAGGAGGATTGCATGCTGTAGGGGGAATGCAAAACTTGTGCACGAAACAAGCAAGCATCAGGTGCTGCAATATATATTCTATTTGAGGCTGTATTGGTAAAAGGTTAATTTTTGTGAAAGAACTGAAGAAAGGCTGTGTAGAGGCAAGGGTCCTTAGAGGATAACTTGGTGCCACTCAAGCCTTATGCCTTCATTCTGCATCAGTAATGTGTGCTGTCTTCCCAAAACAGAATAAACTGGTCTTCAGGTGGTGTTTTTCTCCTAATTAAATCTACAGAGTGTAGAGGCATGGTAGGATTTTTTTCAGAAGTATAATTTCCAAAGGCCTGTGCTGGATTTCTGAAAAATTTTCATTGCAGGTCATCATCTGTGTCTATGTAATTTGTTAAGTCTCCCACTTTGTCAGCAGGCAAAAACTCAGGAAGATACACACGACCTGCTTTCCCTTTCATTCACAGGTACCTGGTCAAGATCTTTCCAACTCCTTTTTTCTCAGTGAAGGTGCCATAAAAATTTCTGGCTGAGGTCCTGTAACAGGTGGGAAAGAAACTCTTCCCTAAAGCCATGATCTTCCTGCATNCTGGAACTCCTGCAGTCAGCACTGTGAGAAGAACAAGGTCTTGCAGTCCTTGTTCAGCAGGTTCCATCTGTGGCCAAGTGGTGGCTGTCATGCAAGAGAAGGGCCACAGCCTTTGTGACATTACATGCCTCAAACAACGGGGCAATGTCTTTTGAGCAGAGGAAGCACATCTCCCAGAGGGGAACATGTCCTGTGTTTCATTCTCTAGAAGATGGAAGCTGCTACAGAGCTTTGGCTGGGGAAGTGCTCGTGTTTGCAGCTCTGGATGTTTCCTCAACTCCCTAGCCAAGGGAGGCTTACTAGTAAACAATTTATATTGTTCGGGTGAATTTTCCAGGAGTTCCATAAAACACTGTGGTCAGTTGAAAACAAAACAAGGCCCAACCCCTGGCAGATGTTCAGGACTTTGGCAGATTGAGCTTGAGCTGAACCAAAATAAATCCCAAGGGGCAACAATAAGTCAGCAATCTCCATTCCAAACAAGAGTTTCCTTTAGATTATCCATTCCTGTACTGTTAGTGCTTTTAGTGTCAAGCTCCTGAAGAAAGCATTCTGTGAGACCAGAGGTCAGAAAATATTCTGCAGAAGTTGCAGACACCTCTTCACCTCTCACAGTGTTCTGGACCACACATTACTGCAAGTTATGGGCATGCCTCCAAAGAGAGGAGAGGAAACTCGGGCGATTCTGTGAGCTACAAACTTCAAAGCTTTGCTGCTATTACCTTAAGAAAAGAAGTAGTAAATGCCCCCTCTGCAAGCTGTAGAGACTGCCCCAACCCAGTACTTTAGGAAAACTCTCTGATACTCCATTGGAAATCCCCTCAATATGAGGGCAAAGATAGTCTGCTCACAAACAAGTCTGCGAAGGTATGAATTGGGTCAGGGAGACTTCTATCTGACACTGCAGACTACTGCAGAGGTGCCATTGGTGCAGGAAAGTGCAAAGAGGTTGGTTTAAAACCACAGATTGAGCCTTTTAAGGCAGCTTGCGACACCTGGGCATTTAGTTCTCTGCAGGCTACAGGGGAACTGAGTGATCAGGGATTAATTGGGGTAGGGCAAAAAGCAGGTGAAAGAGTAACACGAAGAAGCCTTTCCATCTAGTTTCAAACACTAGCATCGCAGTTTATTCAATTTCAGATTACAAATTCTGCAAATGCTGGTTTCAAGTCTGAAATCTGGACATATGCTCTGAACCTTTCTGTAGCTGATACGAATATGCTGGAAAAATTCTAGATGAGGGACAAGCAAAAGTTCCCTAAAGGCATTGTTTTAAACTATGAATAGCTTCTAAAGCAATGCCACAACTTTTGGATGTTTGAGTCTAGAGTTATTGCTAAGCTGTGGTACCAAAGCAGTGCACTCATTCATAGGTCTTCAAACAATATATAACAAGCATAGTCTCTGTTGCTCAGAGGTTGTGCTCTGCATCAAACCTCTGACATAACCAGAGACGTGGCTGTGCAGCCTATGGTTTTAATGCTGAGTTTCACACCACAGATTTTTGAAGTCTCCATATATTCCCTCAGTTGATCTCATGGTTTGAGTATACTGTTACACAATAATTCATTGCACACGAAGAGTTATGTCAAAACAGCCATCAGATGAAATTACAAAATGCCAAAGAAAGAAGCTGCCAAAGATCCAAAAAAAAGAGGTGACACAACTACTTTGTGACAGAACAGAAAAACCACTTATGTATCCATTTATTTTCTTATCAAAATATTAAGTGAATCAGAAATTATATTAAGTTAATGTCAACATTTTATAGTATATATGATTTAAAAAGATGTAACAAGGTCACATGCTCAAAGGCAACCTGAATTGCTGGATTTACATGGCATGATTGTGGTAAAATGAAACAAAAGTAAAAACCAGAGAGTATGAAAGAAGTCCTTAGGACTACTGCAGAAAACCCTGAAGGCCTGAAACTTTTTTCGTTCCAGAATGGTACATAAAAGAGGGTGCTTGATCTCTGATATGTGTGTCATTTTTGGCCTCATGCAAGCTAGGAATATCACAGAGACCCACTGTTTCAGTTTATTTCATTCTATAGATTAAAAAATAGTAATAAAAAAGTAACTATTTTTTATTCTTAATGTAATGAAGATCTGGAGATGCTGAAAATCTTAGTTCAATGCCAGAAGGGTCCTTATTTCAGCAAAAGGACTGGTCAAGATCTGACTTTAAGGTCTTTGGGCTCAAACTAGAAAGAAAGTTTCTAATATTTTTCAAGTGCAAACAGGTAACTTCATGGCAGGAGTGCCAAGAGAGTTGAAAAGTAACAGGATAAATTCCTGGTGAAAATGGAAAATGGCTGAAAGTCTGTGTGCACATATAAATGAATACCTTCTTTTTTCTCATCTATGCCTCTTGCCTAAGGCCAAAATAATTCAATGATCCAAATAACAAGCTGATCCCTGCTATCTTACAGTGACAAAAGCCACAAACGTCTTTATCCAGATGGTCTGACTTAAAAGATAAGCCAACTAGGGACAGTTTTTGAAGACTGCATTGCAAAATAATCAAATTAATGTATTAAACACTTTGAGAAAACTCAGAACTGGCAANAAAAAAAAAGGGAATACATCTCTTTCTTCATGAAAGCCAGCAGCTTTATTGTCACCTGTCTGCAGAGCACCAAGTCTTCATGGGAATGAATCACAGCCACTCTTCTACTCCCTTTGCTTTGCACTGTGCTTCTCCTGCACAATGCAAAAATGAAACAAGAGGAAAATAATGAAATTCAGAGATAAAAGCAAAGAGAGACAACATATTGAAAATACATGGAACAAAAAGACTCTGAAAAGGCAAATAGCAGGGATGTCCTGCTCCACTGGACACTGTAACATGGCAGATGGCTCAGGATTTCTATTATTTTATTACAAGCAGATCACATGCAAAGGCTGGATCATCTATCCTAGGCAGCCTGCTGCTTCATGCTTTTGGCCTTTTTTTGTAAAAAAATCTTTTTTTACTCCTCTTCAGGGTTCCTCCTTTGGCTTTTGCTGGTGTAGTTCAGTTTCTGACAGCAAGAGGAAACATGATAGTACATGGCATTTAATCGTGGTGCAAGTTAGATCTCCACCCAAAAGATTTAGAAAGTGTCTTGTAGACAAAATACCAGCTTTCTCAAGACATAAATCACACCAATCTGCATAATTTTCCTGCTGATGTGGATGGAGCAGCATCTCTGGGGAAAGGACAGAAGGGAGAAGGCACCACTATTTCTGAGTTCTCCAAGCCCTGAAATACTATACTAGGAAAAATTTAAATGAAAAAAACTAAAAAAACTCAAATGAAACCAAAACTGCAAAATCCAATGGGGTCTCATATGTCCCCACGATTTCCAGGTGCTGATCCATTAAGAGCCCATGAAGACTATAGGGTGATATGTGAGCAGCTGGGGCTGTGGGAAGTGGCAGGGACGATGTGAAGCCAACACGTCAGAGGCTCATTTTTCAAGGTCCCAATGTACAGATGGCCCAGCTATGGATCATGAGTGACACACAGTGGAGGGGTCTGTGAGCAGAGAGGGGATGCAGCTGAAAAAAAAGCAGAAAAACATGCAAAACTAGAGAAAAACCATGCTGTGCAGGACCCCTCTGTAGTCATGCACCCACGTAGTGTTCCTGGGCTTTCATAAGGGGACTGTAAATAAAGGAGAAAGAAACAGAAAGGGAAGAAAACCCAACACCTTTCTCAAGGAAAATTTTAGCTGAGAAAAAACAGTATAATAAAATAGACACTCCTTTCTTTACCCTACAGTTGAACACAAGGCAAGTTGGAGGAAAAAACCTTCCCTTTCATGCTCCCCTAAGCATCAAGCACACCTCTTCTTCCAAGTTTCAGCCCTTGTACCAACCTTTGCTATTAACTTCTCCCTGTCCAAAGTGAGTCTCTGAAGGTCCTCCCTTGCCAGCTGTGTCCTTGGTACTCTGCTGTCCTAATTCAGGATGGTTAGTCCTTAAAAATTCCACCCAGCTATACAGAGAAAAAGGTGGAAACTAGTTTACCCCCAGACACCTCTTCATGAGGTTTCAATGGAATGTTTTCTAATAATCTGAACTGGCATGCAGAAAATCTGACTTTCTAATTGTGTGATGGGGTTTTTCCTAGCTTTGTGAGCCAAGCTACTAAAATTACCTTGCTCCCTTCTTTTATGCTCTTTCCTTCTGTGAAAGCAAACAGGCAAGTTTTACTTTCCTGCAGAACAGTAAGGACAAGGCAGGGTAAGTTTAACAAGTTAGTCAGAGTACAGATGCATTTTCCAGGGCCAGGGCAGGTGGTTTTGTCATCTGGAGGAGTGTATTATCTGCTGCTCCTATGTGCCTGGCAGACACAGGGCCTCACCCATCCTGGCTCTGACTTCTGCATTGCAACTGTCTGAAAGCATCTCATACTTGCTATCTCTCCATGAATCTGCAGCCATTTTTCTTCTTCTTTATGGAAAAAAAAATTCCACTTTTAGAATAACAGGGGGTGTGAGATCCATTCTGCCTTCTTTGATCAGTGTAAGCTGTACTTTACTTGCAGAATATCTCCTTGAAATCCAATGAACCATGTCATGAGCTCCAGTGAAGTAGGGGCAGCGATTATTTGCTGTGGAGCAGGCACTTTTGTAGATGAAGAGTTAGAAATTAAACATAGATCATAGTTTTCATGGAAGCTTTATAAAAATGTCTGAAAAAAGTTTATTAATAGGTGCTTAAGAGATTGTCCAAGTGACTGGTAATCAATTTTTAAGGAGTCCAAAGGGCAGTGGGTTACCTCTAGCCTTTGTTTATTTCAATGTTACTTGAAATCCTGCACAACACACATTAAACATGAAACATTTGAAATCTTGCATTAATCTATTATAAATCTTTTCCAACATCACTTCCATCCAAGTTGTAACTGAAGTTGCTCTGCAGAGCATGATGCCCTTCTTGTCTGGTGGGTGGATATTTAGAGTCCTGTAGAATAGATCTATGCTACTAGAATGACTCCCCTTTCCTGTAATCTTCCTCAGAATAAAACTTAAAGTTTCAGAAACTGAAGAGTCACTTTGATGGGGCTGTGCTGATTAATAGGAATTGTGCTCGTAGCTCTGTAGTCGTTTTTCACTTAAAGTAATGGGAGTTTTTACCAAACCTGCTAATGATTTCCTATAGTTTTAATTTCAAGGCATGGGACTGCAAGGAGAGATTTGGATGAGGTAATTTTATTTTTTCCCCCCTTCTTTAGAGTCACATTGGGAATAATTTTTCATCTTTGCATATGTTGTACCACTGCAACATGATAAAAATCCCATACGAGTTCTTTACTCAGAAAATTTATTTCTTACTAACAGGCCTCTGCGACTAGCCAAAAATTCATCCCAGGACAGTTTCATGGAAAACAGTTGCCAGCTCAAAGAATTTTGATTTATTAACCAGACTGCTGATAGGAACTGAGCTGGGAATAGTCTTGAATGAGTTGTATGAAGTAATCCTCAGACTTTTCCTATGATTTGAACAGTCTCTGTGTACACACAGCCACTCATCTTCTTCTGTCTGTGACTACAGGAGTGACCCCAAACCTGCAACAGGGAGAAGCTGGGACTCCTTACCCAGGTCACAGTTAACTATTCTTTCAGTCCCACTAAAATCAGTACAATTCTGGTCACAGATCAATGGGTCTAATAAATGGGAAGATATTTATGTTACCATTTATGCATCTATTTTTATTCCTGCTGCAGCATCCTTGTTAATAGCATAAAGCTACAGAAGAGGAATGCTTATGCAATACAAAAGGGAGAAATTCTAACACATACAAAAAAGAAAACAAAGTAATGTGAAAAAAAGGGGAAAATGGAAATGCAAATCTATCCTGTATCTTTCCAAAATCATGTTAACTGCTCCCTAAACTCACAAGTTTGTTTTCTCCAGCAAGATTATTTCAAATTATGGAATCCAGAGAGCACCAGAAAGTATCCTGCCTGATTCATATCTTCTCTGATCCAAAAGACAGTTTTATAATTGAATCAGAGTCCTTGGAGGAGTAACCGTCTATTTATTCGAAAGCATTTTAAAGGGCTTAGCAACAGAGTGAGACAGAGCCTCACATGTGACACTCCACACCACCAAGTATGCAACTTATGAGTTTAGCATGCCATTTCTCTGACAACACAATTTTTCTCTTGCTTTAACATGCAAGGGTAGGCAGAAAAGTGCTTCCCAGATACTTCTTTTTGTAGAGAGGGCTCATTTAGGATAAAAACCAGTATAATTTTGTGATGATCATTGCACGTGTAAAATGCCAAACCTTTTATTTCTTCCTGCTGGAACAAATCCTCAAGACATATCCTTTGACCCTAAGTTAAGTGGTCTAAATTTGCTGCAAAAATCTTGGTAGTATGCAAGGGCTCTATGTAAAGTTAGGACTTAATGGCACTAGGTGATGCAGAAGCATTCAGGAAATAGAATAATTTTGTCCTGTATTTATGAAAACATGCAATGGATGGGGGAAACAAGAGGCCAGGGAGAGAGAGAGGAGAGAGTAAGGTAGCAATATAAGCACATTTTCAGATAGACAAATGCAGCTAATTTTTTGAGAGCTGTCATTGGAGGACCACCTTCTGGAGCTGTGTTTCTTCCTAGGTTGTGTAAATTGCTTTTGCTGTTCTTACAGCACTTGAACACAAAGAAATGCTGAGATTGAATATTCCTGAAAAATTGTGCTTGGGACAGCGAGAGCTACAGATGAGAGGTTTTTTCATGAGACTAAGAACTGAGCTCAAACCAGAGAGATGTGTACCTTAAATGAAACTTCTGAAAGATATAAAGATCTTCAGGTTCTGCTCTTGCAGATAGTATGACCCAGAAATAGAAGAAATTTTCTAATAGAAAGTAAACTCAAGGAGCCCTGCTCAAAGCAAGTAATCAACAGGAAGTAGAACTGACTGGCAGAGCATCGCTGAGCCAGGAAGCACTTGGAAGATGAGGAGCATGGCCAAAGAAAAATGAAGAGGTAAAGAGGGAAGAGCCCTGGTATGTGGCAGCAGAGCTGAAGCAATCAACATCTCCAGCTGGTGGAAAATGAGGAATTCTCCTTTGTTTTTAAGGAAGATACTGCTTCTGCAGTGGTCAAACAAACTTTTAGCAGCCTGGAGTTATTACAGGCAGTTAGATTTTTCCAGACCACCTCTAGACTTTTATAGAAGAAAGGTCACTTAATAACACCCTTTCTTGCCAGAATCCATCCCACAAGAATTTCCACTAATCCCTTGGCCATCACATTGCTGAAAAATATATTTTCCAGCTGCAGGAAGAGACTTGTCAATATGAGCAGCCCCAGGTACTGGGGTAGTTTTTTACAGCACAGCTCACATGCCTATGGTGCTTTGTGCAGTTTCTTCAGAAGCACATGTTTTGATTCACTTTAAGATAATTTAGAAGACAGACTAGATGATTAATCTGCCTGTTCTGGGTGCAGAGCTAAGGTATGCAATGTCAATGGATTTCCATATTCCCATTTCACCACAGAGAGATGACAGCTGTGGATGAAGAGATCCTCCTGTGCCAACCCACAAGGTTTGATCTGTTTCTCCCAAGGTCCACAGCCATCCTGGGGGGTTGGCATCAATACAGATGTTCTGTAAAGTGCTGTGAGGCCCTCTGGCATGCAAGGACTACTTGGTGGAAGATGATGACATTTTCTACTTGCTGCATCAATGTTCCTTTTTTCCTCTCAGGTGCCTCAGGACAGATGCCTGCCTGCCTTTCCCTCTCTCAGGTCTGCTGGTAGCTCAGATTTCAGGTGGGTTCATATGCCTTTCCTGGCTGCTGGTGTTTGGGGTTGTGTCAGCATAAAAGCTATTTCCACCCCTCAGTAGTTGATGAATTATACTCTAAAGAAACAAATTCTTTGTACTGGTTTTGCTGTTTTCCTCACCTGTAGTGGCATTCTAGCACCAACTTCAGAAACAGGGTAATGCTACATCTTATGGAAAAAGGCACCTCTGAAATCACAAGGAAGTTGTTTTAAAGAACTATATGAAAGAGGCATTTTCCTGAGTGAAAACTGTGTGCACTGGATTGGAATATCCAAAGCAGTAGTTCTCAGACTACTTTGTAGTGACTCCACTGCCTGGATCAGACAGAAACCCCTCCATCCTCCAGGCTGTGCTTTGTTGCCATTTCCTCTTTATAAGTCCCACACTTCCTTTTTCCAAAAATTTCTCCCTTCCTTCTGTTAACACCACTCCATACTGTGAATGTTGTCATGACATCCCTTTCCTAGAGTCATCATGCAGCTAAGTTCTCTCCTCACCACAACAACTATGAGTGCTCATTCACAAAATAATAGGAAATGCAGTCAGTGCTTCTGACACGTCTGTGCTAATGTATGATGGAACATTTCTGGAAGGACCTCCAGCAGCCTGTCCTCATTCAGCTGCATTATTTCTGTTTACTCTCTCAGAGTTTGCTGTTTTTCCCTTCAGAGTTTGCTGAAGGCAAGTCATTGCAGAGAAGCTCTGGTTCCTCAGCCCTTCTGCTGCAGCTGGAGATGGGAGAGGCATTTTCTGGATTTGGAAGGGCTGGTGATGTACTGGAACCAGCCTTCTAACTTCCACAAATAATTCTTGGAGGCAAGAAATTCTAGATATTTTCTAAAGATGGCCTATCTTTAGGCCCCAAGCTGTGAGCATTCTTCAGCTGATTAAGATCATCATTTTGGCAAATAAAGCATATGCCAAAAGTATCCTTCACCCAGTCTCCTACACATTCCCTCAGCTTTCCTCTCTCCACACCACCCCATGACCTCTGTTTGTAATAAACATCACAACACAGTGAAGATTTTCGCATGAGAGAGTGAGTCGCCCCTCAGCAGATGTACAAACTTTGGAAATGCCTCCTGAGAACAGCTCACCACATGGTCAAACTGAGGTGAAGAAGGAGCTTATATGCCAAACATTGCACCTGTATTTCTGGTTGTTCTTTTTTTCAATTTACTTTTGGATGCTGACTTATTTGCTGAATAATAAATACCCTAAAGAAAATCACTGTACACCAGTGCAAAATTTATTGTAGGTGGCTATCTGACTATGTAGCAGATAAAAAAAGTGAATATAAAACAAAATGGTTAATAGTGTTATCCTCAGGTATATTTTAGATTTCTAGAAGAACAATGAGTAGAGAAACACCTTTGAAAAGTAAATACATTTCCATAGTCAGGTTCTATGAACACAAGGTTGTAAATGTCTACAATATATAAAAACAACTACAGGAAAAGCAGGTTGTTCCACTTACTCTGAAACCTACCTTTGATATTGACAGTGCCTCTGTCTCTTGCCAAGGGTGCCACCACGTTACTGGGTCTCCACATACATACTTGCTCCCCAGAGGGGACAATGTACCAGGGAACAGACATTATCCCCACTGGGTGTTGGTCACTACTTGACTTCAGAGCTCCAGTTTTTTGACAACCACTCCCACCTCTGAAAAGTCTCCAAAATATGTATGCTATGAATGGCCCACAATGTGTAGTGGGAGTAGGAGATTGTGAAGTAGGGTGGAAATGTTTCTCTGACATACATCTGCACTGCTGGTTTAAGATTCTCACTGGCTGTGACAAGGTTAGCACTAATTCTATCTGAAAAAATGTGGAAAGGTTTTCTTTAGAAGTCTCAGCCACTGCATTGGTATTATTTCAAACTACAAACTTCATCTTTACTTAAAAAAAAAGAAGAAAATATTATAAGGATAATGATCAGGACAGTAGGAAATCCAGGATCTAGGCTAACACTCAATTACTATGAGTGAACCACAGCCATGCTTGTGCCTTCCTCAAGCCTGATCACTTGCTGTCAGGGAGACAGCTCAGAATCTTAGTACCAGTCCTTGGTAAAAAATACCAAAACAAACAAACATACAAAACCCCAAAAAACCCCACAAACCCCAAAACCAAAAAAAACCCATAAAGTTTGCCCTTATCCTGAATATTTGTATGGACTTTGGCCTTTGTTTTTACTTTCATGCATTTTCAGAGATTATGCCAAAGACATAAAGGTATAACTCCTGTTCTAAAAAAGGTATAACTCCTGTTCTTAAAAAGTGTAGAAGGCAGTGCCCAGGTTTTGATCTTGGTTTTAGAGACATACACCTGGATTTGATTTTCTGATTGCAATAGGATCATCTGGCATTTCCAGGGAAACGACACAACACCATCACTGTGTGGTAGATAGTAACACCACTTCCTGTATTTCATCTCCTGTGGTTCTGCAAACAGCTATTTTAGTAGGGATTTAAACCTGTGACAATTGATTTTTCCAGGGTATGCCATCTGCAAAACTGTGCAAACAACTTAATGATCTTATTGAAGAAGTAGTTCCCACCCATGCACTGAACATTGTAGCAAATTTGATGGAGAAATTATAAAAAAGGAATACTATTTTTCTTCCCAAAAAGGGCCACCGGCCTGCCTGAAGAGCATTTGTTTGACCTAATGGACAAATGTGCTAATACAGTAGACATGAATGGTTGGTATTGTGCATTCCAGTTAAACCCCTGATGCAGTGCCTTCTTCTCTGCTTCCAGGGAGATGTCCAATGACTGAGTGGGTACTGGCATCCTGAGCATCCTGAACATCCCATAGAGATGCTTGGTGTTGGGCAATATGGGAAACTCTGTGCTGGCTTCAGCCCCTGGAACCATTGGTGAGACTCCTACTCCCTTCCATGGCAGAGATATTCCCATGCAAAAGTCTCAGAAGTCAGCAAGTCTTTTATTGCATCACTTTTAGCATCCTGGGAGAAGGTAGCAGACCTCCGAACTCAATGATCCTGGAAAACAATTTAAATGAGAAGGCTTTCTTGAGTGCTGAGACCATTAGAATTTCATAATTTCAGTTATGCTAGAAGGAAATCCCTTCCAACAGCACCAACCTTGTCTGTCTTGGATGCTTCATTCACATTCAGTTATGGCTGCACTTTTAGGGGAAAATCCTTTCTGCCTTTTGGTCTGTCTCTACAGAGAGGCATAAGCACTCTGTCATGAGGCTTATTTTGAGCAATTGTTACAACAAAATTCAGCAGGAGAGTGTCAGGCTGATTGTTTCAGCAAAACATAGCTGTGGCCATGGCCTTGGCTCTGGTGTGGGAAGCAAGGAACATGTTTCCAGCCATCACAAAGGGGAGGAAAGAAATAAGTCCAACTGAATTAAACACAACAGGAAACGGTCTGGCAGCTGGATGGATTGGCTTCCATCCCACAAAGAATATGGTGGAAATCAGTCCCAGTGAGCTTGCAGCTGGCACACAGAGGGTCAGTTTCACATGGTCACCAGAGCCTTTTTTTCCTCCATTTCATCTTAGTATTTATGAATGAAAATTCTTGGTTGCCCTGTGGGCATCACCATGCCTGAAAGGACCATAACCCCCGGGGAGAAAACCAGGGAAAATTCAGGTCTAGTTTTTTCATAGAGGGTTGTGGATTCATGCTCCATCCAGCAGCCATCTCACCCGCTAGTGAGTTTGATGCTGTAGGCTCCAGCCAAGTTCCTCCATAATGGATCTCTTGTTACCTA
>VWYP01018322.1:28187-46654 GCA_013400435.1 Pycnonotus jocosus | reverse complement strand
TTGTTTTGTGAGGGTTTTGTTTTAGTTTAGTTTAGTTTTGTTTTGTTTTGGTTTGGTTTGGTTTGGATGTTTTGTTTGTTTTCTTTAAATATCAACCTCTTTTTTTCTTTTTGATAGATTTAGAAAGGAGGAGCTGGGTGAATAGCTTCTTAGAAAATCCTCTAAGAGAGGAAAATGGAAGGAAAGATAAGGGCACATTTTCTTAAGCAGCTGTGGCTGGAGAGATGTGGGTGTCAGTACTTTTTAAGCTCTCTATTGGTAGTGGCCTTTCCAATCAAACGGTAAAGCCCAAGCAATTTGTCTGAACAAATGATATTGCAGTTGCAAATCTCCTCCTTAAAGACATCAGTGTACAGCACAGATTGATGCCTCACAGCAAGGACTGGTTTGAAAGGACATGACAGGGACACTTGCAGTAACAGGAAAGCCCTTAACAGGACCAGAAAAACGAAAAGCCTGTATTTACCTCTGCAGCAAATGGAAAAAAACAGCCAGTTTGCTAAGACTGACCTCTGCCAGCTACATCCAGTCTCCCAGTCAGAAGGGACCCAGAACTGACAGAGACACGAGGAATGGGGTCATGCCTCTGAATGGAGTGGGGCAATGCCCTAGAGAAATGCCTTTGCCCACCCTGCTTTGCATCATCTCAATTCACACAGACTGAAAGACAGACCAGGGGTGTTTGCATCAAAGTCTCTCCATCTGGTGGTGTTCTTTTTAATCCCACCTGGGAAGAGCAATCTGCAGGGTGAATTTTTATTTCTTTGACAGAAAAAGCTGCATGTTTTTTGTCTGTGGATACCCACTGCAGACAGATCTGGCTGCAGCAGCGTCAGAGACAGAAACCCCAAATGGCTTTAGTAGTTAAGTATAGTGTCTGGTAGCTTACTTCTGGGGCAACACAAAGGTCAGAAAAAGCTACAAAAACTGCTTCAGAAGCAGAGACCACTTGAGTGTCCCCTAACACATCGCTCCTGGGACCCAGACTGGCCATGGTTAAACCCCAGCCCACCACACCAGTACAGATCAAAAGATGGTCCATGGAGTGACCCGAAAAGTTTCATTTCAGTGCAATCCCATACTGGGACAAATTTATGTTGATATTGAGAAGGTTCTTAGCAGAGGAAAGAGAATTAAAATACTGGACATAAGACATGTCCTTTCCTCCTTGACATCCAAGCTACCCAGGCTTAGTTTGCCCCCTGAAGATACTTTCCACCAAGTAGCCTATTCCAAGCCTTTGTTGCCCGCTAGTTTAAATGCTGCTACAGCTGTGACTATTTGGCAGAGTTTAAAAAACAAAACAAAACAAAACAAACACAAAAAAATCAAACCAAACCAAACCAAAAAAACCACAAGAAAAATGTGAATCTTGTGGAAACTATTTAAAAAAAACTCCATTACTGGTATACAATGGACAGGGAGGTATGCTTAATTTTAAGAATCACTGAAAACGCCTTTTTTTGGTCCGCCCTCTCTTCTATCTGCCCAGCTTTTAGTATCTCAGTCAGGCGCCAGCCTGAAGCTGCCAGCAGATCCCAGAAAACTCAAAACAAAAAGAAGATGCTGGCAAGAAAATGAGTGTGTCAAAACACATAGAATATATTCTCAATCTTTTATAAAAAGGTTGTGCTTTTTCTGACCAATGAGTTACCTAGAATCTCCATATATCACAGCATCAAGGGATTAAAATTCAAAAGCCACCTTTTAAGTAGTTTTCATATATATATACTGTCACTGAAAACACATGAAGTAGAAAAACACATTTTCCTTGATCTGTAAATAATATTCCTTTTAATATAGAACTTCCCACCACTACAACCACTGACACAAACACCATTACATTTGAACTTCATGAGGATTTACTTGGACCAGAGGCAATCAGCAACAAAAGAATTTTAATGACTGTGGGAGGATCGTTGGTATTTTAAGAAGTCTTCTAAAATCTTTTGAAGAATTTGAGATAAGTAAAAATAAGTGGGGCAATCTTTTTTCCCAAGTACTTTGCACCATGTTTTCACGTAGCAGGAGTGAGTTCTACAACTGCACAATGAGGCTGGAAAATCTGAATAGAAGAGCAAAACTTAAAAAAATTCTGAGATGAAAACAAATGGCTGGGAACCATTCTAAGGAACACAGCAAATGAATCCTTCTGTTCTATGCTCTGGTTTTTATTCTCTTTGCTCACTGGAGCTTTAATTTCATTAGCATGCAAAGAACTATTCAATTCACAGATCAGATTTCTTAAGGATATAGGAACAACATGTCAACAACACAAAGCATTAATCAATTTTTTATACAGCAGCCATATGCTCAGTGAGTTCTTCTAGCAGAATTCCAAGCAATGTTCTTCCTGTTGCATTTGATCTGAAACATTGCACTTCACCTTTTAGAAGAAAAGCCACCTGTTGTTAGACATGCTCCTGGATTAATATACCTGACAACTGAAATTTAATTGCTGCTAAGAGTTGAAATGGTTCCGCATCTTAAATTGTTGAGTTGCTCCTTGGGTTGATCAATGTACCTGGACAGCAACTGCCATCGGTCACAACGATGACAGAAAATCCCCTTGGGCATCTGTCTTCACAAGAGGCCTCTGGACCCACCCATGTCTCAAACAGTCACACCACCCTTGTATTCCAGTCATTCACCCATGGCTTCTCAAAACCCACCAGACTTCCAGCAGGTTAAACTAGGGTAAATGATTTGCTGCTATGTTGTAACATCATCCACCCTATCCACATGAGGTTCAATAAAAGCATGCAAACAGCATTGAAAAGAACACTTGGAAAGGGCAGCTCCTCAGCCCAGAACCTACAAACCCTAGAATAAAGTGTCTATGATCTTCTGCTTTTGTGGGGATGTTAGGAAAAAGTGTTCTTGCTGGACCCAAGGAAGAAAGGAACTCCAAGCGCTCTTGAGAAAAGGAAATTGTTTTCCTGCCAATGTCCCCTGTCTTTGCTGGCAGTTTTACCCTCTTCTTTCTTCTGCTCACCTGCACTAGTTCAAGTATCAAGCAGGAACTAGGGAAAAACTATGAGTGGATTAGCAAGCAGATGCTTTTAAATGAAAAAGTTCATACAGCCTGGTCTTCTGTTTCTCAGTACAGTTCTGTGAATAAAACTCAATCAACCTGTACATTCATTTGCTCTGAGTTCAGAAAAAAAAAGACCGGTTTTGTTCAAAGCAAGTGGATATATTTAAAACCTTGGTCAACTGGCAGACAATGTTATGTTTATTCTCTCTGTCTACTCCACCTTTCACAGTGTCCACACAAAACTAGCTTGAGAGTTAGGTGGATTTTAGTTTTACTGAAAGCAGTGTCAAAACTCTCACTTTATTCAGTGGAGGCAGGTTTTGTTCACTTGTTTCTCTTCTCTCTCTCAGCAAGGAACTGCCTATTCCAAGCAATTTTATGCTTGGAAGCATAAAATCCAAGCATCTCCTCACAGGAAGAGATGCTGAAAACACTAGATTTTTCTGGGCTGGTGCTCCATTTTTTTCCCTACCCACAGGGGAGAATATCACCTCTTAAGCTACNGGGTTTTTTCTTTCTCGTTTTTGGTTTTTTTCCCCTTTTTCATTTTGTTTGTTTTTTTTCTTCTTGTTATAGAGACAAATTACAATGACAAAAACACCGCAGGAATTTACTGTTGATATATTTAACATTGTTAGGAGAACACATAATTTCCTGGAAAGAGGTCCCAAGTTTTCAATCAGCAAGATCTCACCTTTGCTCACATTTACCTCTGTTAATGAGTTTTGTTTACTATCAGTGATCCTTGGCAACTGATATTCACATGAGTGACATTTCTCTTCAAAACAGTCTAACATAAAAAAACCCAAACCTGTTACCTTAGGTATTTGTAACAGTGTACATGTGTGGCTACTACCTGTTACATGGTCCAGTCATTTGCAATGGATGACTACCTTGTACAGTGTTGACTTCACAAAATAAAGCTGTAACTTGGTTTTTAGTAGCCCAATGCTTTTGAAATGAAGGGGGCATCATTTGAACAATACATATACTTCTCAGTGCAAAAATGCAGAAAGTGTTTTGTTTTCAGCTACAAGAAAAGTTCCATAAAAACATACCTTTTTTTCCCATGAAAAATGTGTATGCTTTTTGCCACTAATGAGAAAAGCATTCCGAGAATATGCCATAAATGCAATTTTTGCAATCACTGACCTGACTGTAGCCCTTTTAGAGCCTTAGGGATGAGTCCTACTTTAAGAACTTATCCGTAAAAACTTGGGACCCCTCATGTTACAAACTTCATACTGCACTTCAAAGAAGAACCTTATATACATTGTGACTAAAGTACTGTTTATTTCATAACCTAAACAAACACTGGAATACAGTCTATGCTTTTCTACTTACCAGCAGACTTTACAAAGAGGTTTTTTTTTTTTTTTTTTCCAAAATTAAAACAATCTGCATACACACAGAACATGCATTCTCTAACGCCAGTAAAGAAGGTAAGAAGAGTCAGTTTCCCTCATCTTCCTGTTGCCTGTGTTAGAAAAAAACCCTTTTCTTTTTACTGTAGTTATGACAGTGTGTCTAAGGCTACAAAGACTAGAGGACAGTTTTACTCCCTGCACAGAAAATGTTCATCACAAGCATGCTGATGGTGATACATATTACATGTCTATTAAATGATAGGCATATTTTTATCCCCTTTACTCCCTTTTTAAAAATACTAAGTGGCTACATGTAAATGCAGTGAAGCAGGTATAAGCTTAATTAATCAGAGTTGATTCAGACTGGCACCAAAATGCAGCAAAGTCCAACAAAGTCTCAGCAAGGCTTTCCATGGGCTATTGACGACCTCCTCTGCAAAGCAACTACGTTCTACTTTTTCAAAGCAGAAATCAAAGGCTTTGCAGCAGGGCCGATCCTGCGGACACCGGGCAGTCTGCGCTGGCGTGCCGGGCCCCTGGAAGAGAGGCGCTTTGTAGTCCATTAGTGTTTGAGGAAACGTGAGTGGGTTACCTTCCCTGGGGCCGTGCCCCTGCCCCGCTGCTCTTTGCCGGTGGCAGGGCTGGCAGTGGTGTCACACCACGGAGTGGTCGTTGCTGTGGACGCCGGCCAGGATGGTGTGGTTGAGGGAGGAGGCCGAGCGATCCGAGCCCTCGGTGGGGCCGTTGGCGCTCTCGCTGCGCTGGCAGCACAGGATCTGCTTGAACGTCGCGCTCATCTCCTTGTCTCGGTAGGAGTAGATGATGGGGTTCATGGCAGAGTTGAACTCTGCCAGGAGCAGGAAGAATTTTTCATAGGCCAGGACATTGCACTGGGGGCAGCAAACATCAAGGAGCAGCAAGACTAATCCTGGGGTCCAGCAGATTATGAAAGCACCTAGAAAGAGAAAGAATGGACAAAATACAAAATCTACAAATACACCAATGGGCCGTTAGTCATCAAAACACCACAAGAACCATCCAGACAGAAGCAGCAATGGTTAATTTTCTCTTTCAAGAGCACTGTTCTCACACTCTCTTTTCACTGACCCGATGACAGGGATGCCTTTCAAAGATCTGTAAATGGTTATGGGCAGCACATCAAAGAAGCAAGACACACTCCCAAGCCCCAGCCCCCTACCTTCTGAAACTCTGCTTGGCAAATACATTTACATTTAAAGTTGATAATGAGGAACATTTTTTCCTTCAGCTAGAGACCTCTGACTAATCAAACTCTCTGATCAGGAGAAACAATACTGCAATTTACTTCTCAAGCTAATAACAACAAAGAAATCCCTTCTGTGAGTGCCGTGACTGAAGTAATAGTAATAGAAAAAGTTTGGTGCAGGCAGCAGTTCTCAAGAAAAAGAAAGCCTAGGTCTTGTTAACCCATTTCAGCCCCCATCATGTAATGGAAAGTCCTAAACACACATCCTTCTTGCACTCAAATGCCGTCCTTCAACGGATCTACTTCTTTTCTTAGGGCTCTATTCAATTGAAATTCAGAGGCTCATCAGGCTTCAATAGTGTCAAAGGCGAAGAGTCTTACACCGATTAAAATGCTTCCCCCCTCCTTTCTCTGTTTCTCAAAGGTCTGAGGAGAACAAAGCCCAGAACAAAATTCAGAGCCCAATGCAGAAATTAAATCAAATGCTTGTAGTTTATTGGGAGTACTGAATTAAAGGAAGATTGCAGGGTTAGAGGGGCTTTAAATACAAGCTCTGCTGGGGAAACCCTTACACACTAATCATGTCAGAACAAAGACAGGGCTCCTGAGATTTTCCAGGCTGCTTTACTGAGGTCTTTTCATCACTGAGCAGGATTAGCATAGGTAGCAGCAATAAGGGATTCCCAGCACTATGCAGTGAGCTGTTTTCAGACTAGTTCCCCTGTCACCGTGGTATTTATTTGTTTATATACTGCTCCCGTTTTTTCTTGAGTGATGGTCTCTCGCAGGACCAGCAGCGAAGTCAGTCCCCACAGCATGCAGACTTTTTTTGCCATGCCTGCCAAGAAGGTGCCAGCAATTTCCAGCTTGGGCAGTGGCAAATGTAAGATTTCTGCTGAATGCCTTTCTGTTGGGACAGCAAACACACCTAGATTGAACAGAAGGAGATTTTCCAAAGGGGTCTGCAAGTCTGCAATATACTCCAGGTGACATACACTGGTAACCAGCCAAGAAACCACACACACAGGCTTTTTACACGTGAAAAAGCATCCCTAAACTGAGTTTGCCTGCAACTAATGGTGCGGACTAACAATGCTCGCCACTGGAAAGAAGCTGGGGGGTGAACTGTCAGCTGTCAGTACAAAGCATCAAGCCCTTTCACCAAATGACTTTGTTAGGGTCCCGGGCAGCAATTTGACAGCATTGGGATGAAACTCTCCCGTGTTGAGGTGGCATCAAACACATGAACCCACTTAATAGCTTTTGTCTGCAGCTCTTTTGGATTCCAGCAGTCCTAGAGAAGGGTACTGGAAACCCATGCAAAGGACTACAGGCTTTTGTCCCTTCCTTGAACCTGTTGCCATAAGAGAAGAAAACTGCATCTCTTTATTTGCAGTATTGTCCATGCTGATGCACTCTTCCCCCTGCACAGAAAAGCTCTGCTGAGCTGGCTTTTGCAGAAACCAAGTCAATAATTCAAATTCAACCACTCACTGTTGAAATTGTGGATGTTATGTTCAGCCTCCTAGTTAGTAAGGCAGCAGTGGACTTTGTTCTAGCTTAAGCATATATTTTCTTCACTATAGGCTGCCTTGGGAGAACAACATCAGAGAGGGGAACACTGCAAGTCAAGGGATCTACAATGAAGAACAAAAGACAATGACAGCATTCTCACCAGGCCTATAGTAGAAAAGTCCAAGGTGGAAACAATGGAGCTAGCAGGAAAGCTCTCATAGCATTGTTCAAAGTTGCAATTAAAAGCTTCCAATTTTCCAATTTTTTTTCTTATTTTAAAAATCTGTTGCTGAGGAACAACATTCTCTTGGCATAATTTTTGATATGTTAGAAACAGCAAGAAGAAGCTCTGCAGTGAGGCAGATAGGAATTTGCTCCTGAGGAAGCCCCAAAGACATCCAGAAAAATCCACATGCAGCCCACTGCATTGAACACTTGTGTCAGATGGAGCTCCTGAGCCTCTCTGGGCTCCTCAGAATCTTAGACAGGTCTGATAATCTACATGCTGAGGCTTGATTGGCTGCACTCAAGAAAAAGCAGACTGTGGTTGAGCAACCAACTAGCTGCTCTGTGCAGCTCAAGCTACACTGAAAAATGATAAAAACAAAGGTTGCCTTTCCACCCAGCTCTGGAAGGAAGTCACTATTGTGCAAGTTGTCACCCTTGTGCTCCTAGCAAAACATGCCCCCATGCTAATGGCTCTGGCAGTTTATTAAGTGCTTGTAAATGGTGACACAAAAAATGCCTCAGGTTTGGTCATTTTTATTTAACTGTTGGTTCACTGGAAAATACTGAGAAGCATCACTGATGGTAAGGATGTGTTTGAGTTACATATAAAGGAAAATATAAATGTCAGGCTCTTAATACTTCAGATTTAGGAAAATTCATCTGTTAGACCTGGAATTTTTTTTTCTGGAAGGGAAACAAGGATTGAAATTTCTTTTTTTCCCTCTTACTTAGAATATTTGTTGAAGTAAGCTGGAAGTGAGATTAAATTCTTTCCCTCCCAGAAATCTGTTGTGAATTGACTTCACCAAGAATGAAGATTTAAAAATATCACATTTAATAAAAGAGTGACATCCAAAAAGCTTCCTGCTGCCATATACTGGAAAGCTTTAAGCATACACCAAAATATTGATGTTTTTCTGCTCAGAATCAGTACTCAGAGCAGTCTAAAGTACAGTGTTAGTAATTTCCAAGTGCATCTTAACATTTTACAAACTCAGTCAAGCCTAAATTACAATGACATACAAAGCAGATCCATTGCATTCAGGGATTTGAACCTTTGTGGATATGCCATAGTCATACCATGGCACTAGGAGAGCTCAATGTACTTGAAAAAAAGTGCAGACTTTATGTCCTTGGGTGGCTGAGAGCACTGTTGCCAGGACAGGGGGCACCTTGGGATATGACCTCCAGCCCCGGCAGCTCTTTGAAGGCAATGGCACTGCAAGAAGCTGAATGAGCTCTTCAGTTGCAGCAGAGGGAATATACCCATGAAGCATGGCCAAGGTCTGTCCTGAGAGTCAGGCCACAGAGGGCTGGGTGAAGAAGAAATGCCCATCAGGCTGCGGGGTAAATGGCTAGCCACTAGACAGGAAAGCTTGAGGGAACCAGAGAAACAGCATATCTTCTTAAAAGACTGAAGGGTCCCTATGGACTGAGAAGCATGTTTTACAGCAGGAAATATGAGTTACAAAAAAGCATTTATGACCTAATCTAATTTTCTGCTGCTGTGTGATACCTCTCATTCCAATGAGAAATGAAACTCCAACTCCTTGTGCATTGTCTGTCTTGCAGGGCTGTGGTAGAAGTCCACTGGAGGCTTTCCAATGACCATGATATGACTACATCACATCTGTTTTGAACCCTGGTCTGGTGCACCAGTGCAGATTATGTTTCCATGGTAGCTGGATGCTGGAAACCCTTGGGTAAATGAGACAAGGCCTCACAGCAAGGTTTGATTGCAAGAGAGTAAAAACTTTTGTAGGCAGTAGGCATACGAAACCAGCCATGATAAATCACACAAAAATCAGTGAGTACAAGAACAATAGAGAAAACAACTCCAAAAACCAGCAGCAGAATAGAAATAAGCTACACAAGAACAAACACTGATGAACTAGTCACTCATTACTAGGACACCAGACTGGATGGCTACTCATGCAACTTCTTGTGTTAACAGGCAAAGTGTTTCCTAAGCAGCAATTTCTTTTTTTTTTTTTTTTGTTTTTCTTTTTTTGTTTTTTTTTTGTCTTTCGCCTTGGAGAGCCTATGTCTGTGTTTATCCTGTGAACATTTGTTTTCCTCTAACTCAAAAGAGCAAAATAAAAGAGGCACTTCTGCTTCTGCCAAGTCACACACTGCTGTCCTTCAGAGGCTCCAGAGGGATGTAGCTCTTGTCAATGTACACCTATTCTGAAACACTCTTTTTCTTTGCCTTAACCACACTGTATCCCTTTCATGTGCACTCTTCTATTCATCTTGTGTGTTAATCCTGATATCTGGCATGGACTCACACCCACCCTGCAAATTCCTCAGTCTGTGTGGAGAGGAAAAACATTGAAAGTGCCTCTTTTAGGGAGTGAGAGAAGAAAAAAAAAAAAACAAAAACCAAACAACTCCCCTCTGCAGTTTTTTTAAGATTACAGGAATAGGATAAGCAACTAGCATACTAAAGACAGAAAAGATCCACTCCAGCTGAACTGCGGGAACATTTATAATCTGCTGCTGATGCCCTCCTATTCTTGTCCACCCGCTGTCCTCTCCAAATTCCCCCGATATCAGAGTGGCACTTGTGACAGGCAGCTGCAACCCCCCTTCCTCTGGGACAATGGTGTCTGAGAGAGGAAAGGACCTTGAACATCACTGCTATCACTGTTATCACCACCACCAACAGAGAGAAAAATCCTTCTGCCCTTGATGCAGGCTAAATGCAATGCTCTGGGAGAATGATTTGTTTTAAGTAACAAAACCATAGCCAAGAAGAGCTGCAGAAGTGCCTGGCATTTTCCACATTCTGATATAATCCCACCCTCAGAAGGGAAAGCCACTTGCTATGCCAGCTGAGGTGCAGGCTCATCAGCTGCAACACAACTGCACTTCTTCATGTCCTAGCCATCTGTAAACTGTATCAATAATCCTTCTTATCACAGTGAGCACTGTCTTGTGCACAGTATGAGCAGAGATAAGTACTGCAAGCAATAGTACTTATTTATAGCTATGTACTGTTTTCCTCTGACACAAATATGACAGCATGAAATCTCAAATGAATGAATGATTATAGATGCCAAAGTGCACAAAGAGCATTTATCATGCTGTAAACATACAGAATGTAGGAGTGATTCTTCTAATTCTAGTCTGACCTAATTTTTCCCAAATTTGACACAACACTATTACAATATAGCTAATAGTTCTTGGTGGATGAAAACACTCTTGTTTTCCACATTTTCTGCTGGAAATAATTAACAGAGGGGTAATGTTTACTTCCACCCATGGAATTTTCATGTAAAGAAATAAAATGTGACTACCACACTTGGATCAGATTAATAAATTTAAAATAATTTTATGCTGAACTTGGCAAATTCCAAAGAACTTCATATATGAAAGACTTGCCTCTCCACCCACAGACTCCAAAAGACTTGAAGAGGATGACAGTGAAGGAAAGTCCTTGAAAAATACCCCAGACAGGAGAGAGCTGCCTACAGAGTACTAGTAAGAATGGCCATATTGAAAAAGGTGGTATCAGAACAGCTTTATTTATTCTGAAAGAGCACACCCCTTCTGCAGTTTTTGATTGACTGTAAAATGCTGCCTCCTTCTCTGATGTGCCTCTGGGACACTAACACCATGGATGCCTTTGTGTTTCAAGCCAAACATGTATCTGGTGGGGCTGTGTGTAAAAAAAAGAGGAAATATGTCCAGAAAGAAAGAGGGGATAGCAGTGTAAGAGAGGAAATGGGAAACAATGCAAAGGTAAATAAAATCTACATTCATATTCATGCAACACTATCCTCTGAGATTACTTGAACCAAGAGGATGTGAGCACATAAGAGAGAATACACAACCAGAGAGCATAAGAAAGGAGCTGGGTGATATAAGCCACCAGCTTGTCTTTCGTAACACTATATATACCCTATCCCTAGGGATCCATGTTCTAGTCTACTGAGAGCTGAGCAGCTCTAAATGAGCAAGTTGTAGATAAAGCCCTATCTTCAGCTTTATCAAATATCTTAACTCCACACGAATTCTGTTACTGACAGGTTTGGGAGATTTTTCAGTCTCCTGTACTCACAGTTTGTAAAGGGATTTTAGAATAAACTGGTTCTGCTAGTATTGCATCAGATCCCTGATTTCCTATCCATAGCTACCTGCACACACACAATCCAACCTCTTCCTGAATCTTGTTCTGGGAATTTCAGCTAGGAAGTTTAACCATACTTTGTACAAAACAATGGCTGGATTGTGTAGGAACAGAGAAATCACATCTTAAAATTGTGCTTCCTCTTCTCAGCAGGAATTCAGAATGTGTCTGCTTTGAACATCTGTCTTCACCTTTGAAGGTGCACAGAATTTTTTTGGTGTTTAAGGCATGGCTATCTTTGTCAACAAACCATCCCTTCTCTGGGGAATCCATTTGCTTCCATCTTCACACATTTGTCTGGTTTAAAACATGTTAATGACTTAACATGAAACCAGCCTTGGGGCTCTGCCTGTGCTCTGGCTGGGATGGGAAGAGTAGCAAGCCTTGACCCCAAAGAGTGAAGTCCTGTGTATGTTAACATCACCTGTTTCTAGGCCTTAATACTTAGTATTTCATGTATGTCTCCTCATCCACCCAATCCTCATCACCTTCTTTCATTTCACAGAAAATAAAGTAAACAAAGTAAAACTCTTTCTAAGAGGACACACCATCTTGACTACCAATGATACTTCTGCTGGCACCTGAACTCCTTTGCTACAGGCTGGCCTCTGCTCTGCCTGTTCTCTTCCAATACTCACATCACCACATTGCCCCTGACAATCTACCATTGAAAAACACACAAATATCTTGGTGAAATCTTTGGGTCAAAGCCTTTTTTTTAAACCAGACACACTTTGGCACCTATACCTGCTACACAAAGGGTCAACAGAAGAAACATCTGACCTACCATGGTGTTTCAGAGAGATCTGACAACAACCATTAGCCAACAACTCTAATGGCACCACTAGCTGCACAACCACTGTCTCTGAGCATGGAGATACTCAGACACAAGATGCCTGTGGCCAGTAGGGCTGCATCCACACTGATCATACCTTCCCTTATCTCAGGGTGCGCCAACACCTTTCATCTTCTTTTCCTGCTTAACCTTGCAAGTCCAGACCAGAGCTGATGAAGAGCAGGTTTCCCTCAGCCAGACCCACAGGTGGCAGCTGTGGGAATCTTTGTGAGCTTGCTCTCTGCAGCACCTTGTGCTTACTGCCGCGAGCATGCCACTGCTATGTGCTGGAGTCAGGGTGTGCTGACACTCAGACTCCTGACTTTCCTTCTGCAGATCCTATCGGCTATCCTATGTCTTTCCACCATCAGGAGGACTTTCCATAGAGCCTGGCACCAGATGTGGGTGTTTCCAATACCACACGGTCTCAAAGCACTTTTGTATCTCTGTAGCATCTAAAGGTTTGGAAGTTTGGAACAGCAAACAAACAGAAAAGCCTGGGGAGGACCAATACCAAAATAAAACTAGCTGAAGAGAAAATGAAACTGGGCAGTAGCAAGCCACCAGAACTGTTATTTCATGGGTGCTTACCAAACTCTAGCCCAGATAAACACTTGATGTAATTTCCCACCTGATGCTTGCAGTCTTGCAAATGAGTGTACTGGTTTTTGGCCAGCTGATCCAGCCGCCCTCAAGTATTCCACAGCTGACTCTGAAGGAGAATTCTAGTGCTAAAGCAAATGGAGGAGACCCAAGAGAGTTTCTCAATTGATATCTGCACACCAAAGGTGTTTCAATAGCCCTCTTTTAGAACATACTTGTAACGGTTTTAAAAAACAACTTGAAAAAGAGGAATGTGCAAAACGCATTCCAAAAATAAAAGCAAAAGCTTGATCCTGTTGCAATTTAACTGTATCCATTTGAATCCCTCAAAACAAGAAAAATGGAATTTGCTCCTGATCTTAGTTAGTAACTGCAGGAGAGAGAATGGTGCACTGCCCTTCTGCAAAGAGAGAAACTAAGGCTTTTATCTATAGAAAGCATTTCAGACAAAAACAGGAAGTCATTAAACGCCAGTGGTCAGCATTCTGATTTGTAAATTCATAAAGATATGTGAAGCTCATTTCTGAATAAAAGCTTGGCTGTTGCCAAAGCAATTTAATTATCTATCTCTGTAAAGACAAACACTAGTCCTCATGGAGTTTTTCTGTTGCCAAAAAACCTGACACACAGAGGAAATTTTGGAGTCTTTTTCAATTTTCGGGTGTTCTGGACAAGCCTTTATGTTCTAACCTGAAAACAAATACCCCTACAGTCCCAAATCAGTTCTGGTAGCTTGGCTGGAAAATGAACACACAAGCCCTGCTGATAAGGGACTACTGGTACTGGTTTCCCTTGATCACAGGACAAAGAAAAGCAGGCAAGAGATGTCTAGTGAAAACTAGAAGCAGGAATCATAGAATCATAGAAAGATGGGTTGGAAGAGACCTTATGCATCATCTAGTTCTAACCCCTCACCACAGAAGGGATGCCACTCACTTCATTAGGTTGCTCAGGGCCCTGTCCTTGAACACTTCCAGTGATGGGACAACCACAACTTCCCTGGGCAACCTTTCCAGTGCCTTATCACCCTCATAGTAAGGAATTTCTTCCTAATTTCTAATCTTAATCTACTCCTTTTCCATTTAAAGCCATTCCCACTTGTTCTATCACTCCATGCCCTCATAAAAAAGTCCCCCTTCAGTGTTTTTGAAGGCCGTTTTCTGGTACTGAGAGCTGTTATAAGTTCTTCCCAGAGCCTTTTCTTTTTCAGGCTGAACAAGCTCAATGCTCTCAGCCTCTGCTCCAGCCCTCTAATCATTCTGGCCTTCCTTGAATCTGCTCTAATGGGTCCATGAAACAACCTTTAGCTCATACCTGGCAACCTGTTTTCACTCCCTAGCCCAAACTCAGCTAGGATTCTCTGTAGGGGCCCTGATTGTTCATAGGAATGACTTGGGACTTCAGGTTGGGGGACAGACCTCTCCCTGAACTGCAAGAGGACCCTGTCTGAAGGGTCTGAGGGAGGCTTTCAGGTCCCAGATCTGAAGGTAAGGTGGGGCAGCTGAGGTCACCAGGTCTCCTGAAGCATGAACATGCCTCTGCAGAGGTGAAGGCTCACTGCAAGAGGTCATGTGAGCAGGAGCAGGACAGCTGGCACCCTGCAGGCAGGGCTCGCAGACTGGACTCTCCTCTGTCTGCTTCTGCAAGGTATGTTCAGTGTGCTTGGGACTTGGGTGTTTTTCTGCTTTTCTAGTACTTGCAGTTTCCAATTACAGAAAAATAATTAATGGCCATGTTGAAAAAGCCCTTTTCTGCCCAATTTTCCTACAGAAATCCATACACTTTCTGCAGTACTCTGCTGCTTTCCCAGACATGGTCAGAATGCTATGCTCAAACAACACAGCATGTTTAGCAGATATCAAACAACTGCTAACATGAGATTGCTTAATTGTATTTTCCGTTGTTGTTAAGGATATTAAGTGTTACTGGTATTATGTTTGGATCAGCTCCAGTTGCAACACAAGATTCCAAATGAAGCCTGGGTGGATGCAATTTAATATGTAAAGGACTGCCTTGATTCTTACATAAGATTAAACTAATAATATTAGAAGAAAAATATTACACTCTGTTGGTTTCCTTAATAGGAATAAAACTTGTTTCTCTTATGCTAATGTCAGACTCTAAGTAGGAGAAAATGTCACCAAGTGTTACTAGCTCTACCTCAACTGCAAGAAAACTGTGTGTGCTTTTAATTTATATAGCCATACTAACATTTATCTGTTTATGGCTATCTGGTTAAGCTGTGGTAGACATCCTTTGAGGGAATTTCATTAAGATTGGTCACACAAAACCCCAGAAGCAGAATCCATGCTGACAGCTGTGCCTCTCTGAGAAAACAAAGAGCACAAGCTCCAGAGTGAAGTGGGCAACAGAGTAAGCCCCTATGGATAAGGGAATGCCACTCTACGATAAGTCTGCTTGGAAAAATCTGCCTCTCTTTGGATAAGTTAGTTTAGACAAGTTAGAAAAGCCTTTCTTACTCCTCACTGGAATATAACAAATCAAACTACTACCTAAAAGCAGAAGCAGCTTTGGACACACTGCACATGAGTGGCACTATACTGAGCTGCTTGCACAGCTCACCACCCAAGCAGTGTTAAGGTCATTCAGACACTACTCAGGCTATCAGACCATCAGGGAGGCACCTACAAATGACACTGCTAAAACAGAGGGGAGCAGACAGATGTTGAATTGCACATCACAGGAGAAGCACTGAGTGAAGAACCACCCATGTTTTTTGATAGTGGTAAGTATATACTTACAGATTATCAAAAGGGTAAATTCTAGGTTTTGGAACTTAATTCTATATGTATCTACTAACATTATCTAGATGAGGTTGGTATCTAGGGCAGAAAATATAGGTTTTGTTCTGCATTTACACACTGTAAAGAAGAGACATTGTTTAAAGGGATGCAGCTACCTTTTGGGTCTCACATATTCCTCTGGATTCCCCATTAGGATGCTCGCTGTCTGGCTGCATATAATTTCAGTGTGGTAACAACAGTATTTCCCATACTTCAAATGAGAAATTCAGTGAATTGGACTGGAAATGTTTCAGGCTGCTGATGGATTCCAGGGGCAGCTTCTGTGTAATTTTTTTTTTTTTTTTTTTTTAATTTACCATAGCAGACTCTAGATTGATTTAAAGTTTTCAGGAAAACACAGAATAGAGCTATAATAAAATCTAGCCTCTCTTTCAAGTCATATCATTAAGAATCACATTGCCAAAGCATGCATTATCTGGGGGGGGAAAGGTGCATCTTCAGCTAGATGCTTCTCTGAGCAGTACACAGGGGTGTAAAACCCTGGAAATGTAGCTACACCCTCATGACTACATATGAAGGCATCCCAGTCTCATCCACTTAGAGGATTAGTCATTAAAACTGCTCCTGGGCTAGGACTAACCTTCCCCCAAATCATTGCATTTATTGGAGATGTGAGCTTGATTCAGCATACAGAACAGATCCTTGTGTCTCCATTGGCTTACAGGAACAGTCTTCTACCTTTGGCAGTCTTCTCTCGTGTTCTAAATTTAACCTCTGCTAAGAAAATTATGGCACCTAAAAGCACCCAAGAATAGTGCTTGGACTGTGTTAGCACCACATTCTTGGTTACTCGGGTTCAAGATTGCCATATAAATAACCTCTGAAACCACAAAAAAAGCACACTATCATGATATTTTGAAGGTTACTCAATCTGTGTGTTTCTGAGGAGGTGACTCCTTTGACCTCTGGGAGACAGTTTGCTCCAGTGTCCCCATAAAAGACTGTAGGTTTTGGCTACAAGGGACAACAATGATGAAGTTAAAAAAAAGGTGCCAAGTCTCTTTACTTTCGGTTCCCTTACTCCCACCCTCTCATGAAAGAGCAATTGAATAGCAGCAGAAAACTGAAATAACTGTCTGTACCACAACGGGGCTGACTCCCAGCCACCTTCATCTCTTTCAGGGGTGTTCATGAGAAGTGCCAGACAAACGTAATTTAGATCCAGCCCCTATCTACCATGCAAGGAAAGCAGAGGTGTTAACATTGCTGTTTTCTCTGTAGCATGCCTTGCCTGCTGCTTGGCGTTGTCCTGGGATTTCTGCTGCTGAGCACGAGCATGAGTTCCCACTGAACTCTTAGCCTCTCTAATGAGACTGCCAAAGACAGCAGTAATCACTCTCTTCTGTCACCTGCCTTCAGCCTAAGGGCAATGACAACTCAGTGACACAGAGAAGAGAAGCTGCTGCCAGGGCAGAGCTCATGGCTGTGCTCACACAGGGGCTCCCCATGGACCTGCCAGTGAGTGTACTGCTTCTCCAGGGCAAGAACTTGAAAAATCTTCCCTTTTAGCACCCTCTGCTTGCCATGGACTACAGTCCTTAAGTGATGAGGGATTTATATGCCATCCAATGTAAAATCTTTGCCAGCAGAAAATTAAACAATCTAGAATTTTTCAAAGCAGAAGACAGTTTAAACAATTTCTTAAGATGCGGACCAAGGTGATCTGGTAAAAATGCACATCACCATTATACAGAGGAGGGTACAACTCTACTTTTAAAAATAACCACTAATAACAGTTCCACCAGATGTGGCAGATAACAATGTAAAATGCAGATCACACCAATGGCTGCCAGAGACAGATAATACTTGTGAAAGCATTTGCTTCACACTTGGAATGCCTGAGACTTCATGCAGATAGTGATGAAGCATCCAGAAAGCGAGCCTGATTTGTTCTGTCTCATCTGACGGCCCTTACAGCAGTCTAATCTCCTCTGACTGATCGTGTGCCATCACCAGGCACGTCTGTGGAGCATGCTGCCCTGACCTCTCCGTGTGAACAGGCTCTAGGTGCAGGGCTGGGATGTCTGCTCCAAGGGAGGAGACAGCATACAAGCAGGGAGTCAGCCATCAAAGAGATTGTAACTCCACCAACTCCCACGAACAATTGCAAAAACAAACAGTTGCGATCGCTACAGCTGCATTGAAAGCTAGCCTCTGAAAGGAAAACAAAAGACTTCTCCACACTCTCTGGAAACTCACAAGAAATTCTGGCAAAGTTATCAGTCCTCAAAGGAAGGTGTTACTACACCTAGGCCCTCTACTGCATCCTGTCCTGCTTTAAACAATGCAGTGGATGCAGGACTGTGAAATTCAAAACTGAACTAGTAACATCAGCTGGTGCTGCCTGATGAAGAGGAACCAAAGGACAAGACTGCTACCAAACCACAAAGACAATTTCCACTTGAATACACTCAGCAGCTGCACATGTCTGGAGCTCACCTATGTGGGTGAGGAGGCACTAAATTGACAGACCAGCAGAAGGAATGAAACAGGGCTGAGAGGATCAAAAAAATCCCCCACCTCCTTAAATCCCCTGTTCTCAGCTTTTGTATTGCTCCATGTCAAAAAAAAGTTCCACACCAAGAAGAAAAGCTGTGCCCACCAGCACATACCCAGGAGGTAGAACCTGGGGACACAGGAAATATGTTTTATTGCAATGCTAACTAATCAAAGCACTTCCACTGACTACTCCTCCTCCAA
>VWYP01018322.1:0-28128 GCA_013400435.1 Pycnonotus jocosus | reverse complement strand
CCTGTGGATCATTCTGATGTTTTAGTTTATCACTGCTCACAGTAGTTCAACACAGATTATTTTGGGACATACGTGCTGATATATGTCTGTTGATATATGAATCTGAAAGACCTCTCTGGGATTGTGTTTTTTAATTTTGTTTTAGCAGATACTTGCAGGCTTGTGCCTAAACCAAACAGGAAACAGCATGAGATAAAAATGAGACCTTCCAGGCAAAAAGGCACTCCACTGAGGAATTTTTGGATTTTTAAAAAAGAGATAAACAAGCAATTAGTACATGGTAAGAAAAATCGCATGCAAAATCCTCTACTCAGCAAATTAATTGCTTCTAAGAAGTACCTCTGCTGTTCAGAATGAAATACAAAGCCTTTTTTCCCTTTTCAGAAAAAATGGAAACTCTCCTAATTACTCAGCAATGCACTGAAGGGCACCACTCAAATATGACTTTATTTTCTTTTAAAATGTTTTAGCAATGGAATATTCAAGCAACACTGAGGCAAACTCCAACACAGCAGCAGTAGGGAAGATGCATAAAGAAAAAGCCCTGAGGCAAACTGAGATCACCTTTTGCTGAGCTTGATTTGAAGTTCCTGGTGACAGTTGCTGGCTTCTCCTCATTTTTCTACAGAGCTTAGAGCAGTGGCCATACCAAAGCCAGGCTAGCTAGATGAGGGGCAAATGCAGGACAGAGGGGCCATTTCAGTGTTGTAGGAAAAGCTTCCAGCTCCTCCTCTTCAACAACTTTATAGCCTGGAGATTGATCACAGCTGTGCCTTAAATAATAAGGAGCTAAAGGAACCAGCACTGCAAGCTTTGTATCTGCTGGGTTCTAACTGTTCTGCAAACTACGAGGGGAGAAAAAGAGCAGAGATTTCTCTGTCCCTGGTATCTTCTAGGAGAGGCAAGCAAAGAGGGATGAGTCCATTATTTGCCCTTCAAAATAACCAGCATTCAGTTTCCTTTGGCATCCAGTAACACCACAAGCATCTTACTGACATTGGTGTTCTTGTTGTTGTACTGCCATCCAAACCCTGATACTGTAATCATGCTCATTATTATGAGCATGAGAATACATAGCTATGAACAGACTGAAATACTGCAAATTTGTTGATTTCGCAATATTTTCAGCTCATATTTTTCTGAAGACAAGCACTCACTCATATTTTTCATTGTCTGTCCTCTTGTCCTTAATTGCATTTATTACAGAAGGCTTATTCAAATTTCACCAGCTTGAATCCCTTTAAGAATGCAGCATCAGTGGCCAAGCTACAGGTATGGGGCAAGTAATACAGTCTGTGCAGGACAGTTTTCACTACCTCCTACTTTAACCCACTTTTTGTGGAGCTCATGCGTGAGCTGAGCACTTTGCAAAGCCTGCGGTGTTGGGATGTCATGTGAGTCTCTTGGGTTGGTGAGTTCCATGCTCCACTGCACAAGATATCATCCTGGTTCCAATCCAGCCACTCTTCCCTGTTATTGACATGGCTTTCATGTGAACCTTGCTCTCCTCCCACCTGACCCATGGCTGGAGAAGCTTGCAGCAGCACCTATCAGTATCAGTGAACAATAAGGTTTTATAAAACGCAGGCTGTGTGTGCCTGGGGAAGGGAATGAATGAGGATGGGGAGAAACAGTATTGCTGGACCCCTCTTATCTTCCCCAAATAGGGGAGTTTTGCTCCACTAAGTCACAAACAGTGTTATTCTCTCAGATGGTACTGGATCTTGTGTTTTCTCTGTGGGCCAGGGGAGCTCCCTTGAGATTAAAACTGCAACTGTTGAAATCCACCTTTTTTATGTTCACTGGCTTTGATGTGTTCTATGTTTGTGCAATTATGGTAGCACATTACTGCAGTTGTGGTTATATGTTTCATTCATAAAAGAAAGAAAGAAACAAAAAACCAACAAAAAAGGCACCACAGCCTGGATGTTCTTCATCTCTTCCTTCTTATTTTGCATGATAGACTAATTGCCATGTTCGTAAGGGTTACTTGTGCAGAAGTCCAGGGTTGGTGGGAGAGAGCTGAACGCAGAGATCTCCCAAGGTTCAGCTGTGTCTGTAAAACCCTGCTGCTAGCTGTGAAGTCTGAGCTTGAATGTTACTGCAATGCAAGTTTTTGAGTGGAAAATTCAGATGTTCATAGTAGATGGTGCAGTGCGTAAGCAAGAGCAAACTCATCAATAAGTAAGGAAATGAGCTGGTTTGCTAATTGCAGTAGACATTGCCAGGAGGCTTTAAGATAAGCAGTGAGAGGACAATATACAGGGGTCACCATGTGAGCACTGTCCCATGAGCACAGAGAAAGGGAGAGGCAGAGGTAGCAATGCCGAGAAAAGCATTGCATATCACTGCAATGGACACATGTAAAAGTTTATGGATGCAACTTAAAACTCAATCTTTTCCAGAGAAATGTTGTGCTGAGATGTGTCAGCCAGGTATAAAGAGACAATGCTGAGTTGTTTTATGGCAGAAGAGAGCCATATGTAACTTGCCACGTCTCCATCTTTATCACTAGCTGTCCTTTCTCAATGTATCCCGAGATGGTCAGTGGGCTGTACACATCCCACCTGCAGGAACACCTACTGGGTCACACTCAGCTATACTAAGTGTTACACTAAGGGAAATTCAGAAAGCTAGCTGATATTGTCATCACACTGTCAGTGCATATACTCATCCCACAACTTAATGCATTTTTTGCCATCTGTATTATTTGTATTTTAAATATTCACACATGCTTTCACAGAGAGTGAATTGATAATGAGCAATCCAAGAAGAAGCTGCATCTCTGGTGCTCATGAAATGACATTATTTTGTACCTGACTGTGAGAGCTTTTGAATGCCATCAGATTTTTTCATTCTAGCTGTGAGGGCTCACTGGGCATGACTAGGCTTAGAGTGTATTGTATAGTATTGTTCAACCTGTGAGTCTGTAATTGGAGCAGTTCTTATTGAACATGGCTGGATTTAAAGTGCTGCACTGCCTCTGTATTTCTGTAACTTAGTGTGGAATTGTCTATGACCCAGAATCTAAGCCCAACCACCATCAGCCCCCATCAGCCCCTTTGATATCTGAGGACCAGCTGAAACACAAGAGCATTTATCTTCCTGTTAAATTTCCTTAGTCTTTATGTGTCAGGAAGATTTGCCTTACTCTCAATGTAAGAACACCACAGAGGTCTCTATCAGCTCTTGAGTGCTCTGAATACTAAGCAAATCCTGGAGCCAGAAGACACTGCCACAAAGAGGGCAGCTGTGGTCTCAGCAATAAGGGATCTCCTGGAAAACCCTCATACAAGGGCACAAACTGCAATATGCATACAACACCCTTTAACCAAAAAGGGTGAAAATATTCTAACACAAGTCCTCCAACTAAATTAAAGAACAATTCATACCTGAACTGAGCTACTGAATCATTAAATATTTCCAGGTACTGATACCTCTCATGTTGGTTCATCAAGCTTCCAAACCCACTGCTAGCCTAACAACTCTTTCCAGAGGTCTTCAAAAAGCTGGAAATGTGTCAGGTGTTTCCAAGAACTTTATGTTTTATTTTTTTTGAGGCATGAGAAATAGAAGTGTTTTAAACACCGAAAATTACACTACCCATCTTCCAAGTGTGTGGACTTTTCTTGCTTTTTTCAAAAGTGGTCAATCTGTGTCACAGAAGTGGAGGATATGGTTTCAAGATGTGGTAACCAACATCTCCTACTATCATGGATTTCAGCACACACACAAGTCCACTATAATAGACTGCTGCAAAATGCTACCTTCAAAATTGCATACCTGCAGATATGCAGGCAATTCTGTCAAGGTGCTAGAGCTGTGCACCATACTGACACTACTTTCTATCAAAAAAATACAACTTAACTCTACAACAGTATCAGAAGCTTTCTGCTTGGGTGGGCATTTTTATTTGTTGTGCTTTCTCTTTCTTACATACATCTGAGGAGATGCTCAGCGAAACTGCTGAATCTGTTGGACATTTATCTCTTCCATTTCAAAGCAACTGCAGCAAAAAGCGGCAGTGAACTTAAATTTCAAATGAAAAGGATGCCAAGCTTCTCTAACATAGCCCCTAACAAGTATAATATTTTCTTTGTTATTTGGGGGAAATCTGCGCCCAACAGTGCAACATGCCATGATGACATCCCATCAGGGACGCTTTGCAAGTTCCCCCGTACTGCAGGAATCAAGTGTAATTCTTGAAAATTGAAATTCTCCTGTGGATGCAGCAGAACACTCTGCAAACTTTGGGGAGAAAGGTGAATTGTTTTAAAGTGAAGCGCATAAAGTACAAAGCTTATGAATACTTCGTGGTCAAGGCCACGTTTGAAATCCAGTTTGTGTCCCTGCTAAGATTTCACCAGTACTTGTGGAGAAATCCTTGTGTTTATACAGACGAATGCAGAACTTCTGCTTCAGCCAGCTCTCTCAACTAATTTTAAATGCAGGAGATTTTGGAATTCGAGGCACTGTTGTATGCACTGTATCCTAGAAAATTGCTACATCTGTGGCTGTACATCCCTCCCACTGGTGAATACTCAAACAGGTGCAGTTTCCTTATGGATCAAACCTTAACTGGCCATTATTTCTGTACAGTCTATTTTCTCAATTACTGACGATCAATGAAGTCCTGGACTTAGGAACTGGAAGTACAAGACAAATACAATAACAAAACAAAACAATAATGAAACAAATAAAATAAAAGTATCTTTTTGATGTTGAGTTTCCCAGAGCACTGAGGAGAGGTTGTAGCCTTGGAAAGTCATGTATCCTCTGCGCCTTTAACCAGAGGATGTGTCTCAGCCCTGGTTGGTTTCTGTGAGCTCCCATGGATGCAGAGGGAGCTACCCAAGGAAAGAAACTCAATCCTTAGACCCACAAAATCTCAGCAGCAATAGTAAATTGACCTGTGCCTGGCCAGTGGCCAAAGACAGCAGGCTCTTGCATCCTGGTACCTCCCTTTCTTGGATCAGCATAGTCAGGGAAGCTGGGAAGCAAATGGCTGCATACCCAGCAGGCAAAGTACTCAATACTCCTCCTGCTGAGATACTTCTCTCCTTCAATCGGAGAGATAAATCAATCAGAAGACTAAACAGTGAACTGGCAGGGTAAAAACTGAACAGATGGGCCTGTCATTTCACAACCTGGTTCCAATAATTCAGGGAAAAAAATTACTCTTCTTTCTAAGAGTAAATCTCTATGAACTGGATGTTTATGCCTATGATAGTGGTTTGCAGAAAGGTGGCTATATTTTGCTTTCTGGAAATAGGCCTGGAATTGCTTTTCTTGCCACAGGCAAGGACAGTCTGGCAGTCCAATCTAGCTCAGATGCACGTGAGACGGGGCCACTAGTGCTCCAGGACAGGATGGTCTCTACTGTGAAGGCCCTAGAACATCCTTTGACAGCTCAGGCTCCCATGAATTATCCTGTCAGCTAGGCTGGCTGCCAGAGGTGCTGCTCCTGCCTGCCAGCCAAACAGGGACAAGACCACAAGAGAAAGTTATAAATAAAGAGAGTGGAGAGATGAGAACAGAGGAAAAGGAGAGGCAGGAGGGTGAAGAAGCCAAAAAAAAAAAAAACCCAAACCCAAAAACCCCCAAAAAAAAAAAAAAAGGTTAAAGAAAAGGAAAGCCTCATGGGAAACAGCATCAATCAGTACTGTGTTCTCTGGAATGTGCTTAAAAGCTTGTATTTCTGGAGCACATATGGCTTTATCCACACTTCTCACCCTACTTGCTGCGGCAAGGCCAGTGTACCTGAAAGCCTTTTGCTTTATAAACAGGACTACACATGGTGAATGCAGTACTCAGGTATTTGATGGGTGAATTGGCTGAAAGTTCATCTAGAGAATCCTACATTACTTATTTCAAGCTAAGTACTTTGCTTGGTTTGTTTACTTTAATTGATCCCTCCTCCCCATACAGTGAACCAAGCCAAGCTTTTCTGCTGGAAAGACAGAAATCCACACAACTCATTTTGTGCAGAACTCTGGCTAAATATGCAAGGATCAGATGCAGATCACCCTCAAAAAAGGACCATTTTCAGTCCTCATGGTCTACGGGGGGTAATTACAATCTATTAACCAATATGCATTCACTTTACCATTTTTTTGTGTGTGCATGCGTGACAACAATAGGAAAGAAGTTAAGCTACAACACACTCTGATATTACTCTCTCCTTGTTGAAGGAGGGTAAATACAAAATGCAGCTGGAAGGCCAAGAGTGTTCACAAGGCTGAGTACTGGGCAGGAAGCAGGCTGCAAGCAATGATCCCTGGGCATCAAACACCCTTACAGCTATGTCCCACAACATGGCTTCTGTCCAGTTTTCAATTTTAGTCTGTTTAAACGAAGAAAGTTTAGCAACCATTCTACAAAAACACAACAGTTTTACACAAAATTTTTTTGCTCTCTATATACTGAGCTTTTGTTTAGAAAATTGATCTTTAAATTACTCCTTATATCTTCTCTAGAAAAGGAAAAAATGACCATCTTAAAGCAACTTAAAACAAGGGAAGACGAGAATTATCAATGCCATATGTCAGAACAAGTTCTCTTGAGGTTATATCAATACCAGACAATGTAAAACAGCTCTCTCAAAACTGCTTTTAGAAGAACAAGGAAGGTACTGAATCCAGGAGAGCTTGGCAACTTTTCCTCCTTTTAACAGCTAAATCCCCTCCCTTTTCTTCAGGAGATGACTTCTTTCATGAAGGAAGATATTTCAAACATCTTAACCGTTTTCACGTATCTATGGTTATATTAACAAACTTGTAATCAGATACGAAGTACTTTATTAAAACAGAAAGACTCAGGCAGATAGCTCTTACACAAACACAAAAAAATGCAACAAAATTACTCTCTCGCTCCTCTCAAACATGTCTCAGCCTTTTTTCTTTACAGTAACCTCATAGGCTTTTAACACAAACATATAGGAATTAATTACTTCAACCTCTGTAACACACAAGAGGCTACACTCTTAAGAGCAGCACATGGCCACCCCCACGGCAGATATGTCTGGGGCAGTTTTAAAGACCAAGTTTTCACTTTCCCAGCTACAAAACTTTAGATCACCCTATCCACAAACTTCAAAGCACTCATCCCTGGTCACATTCCTCCTGTTTGCTGGTGGGTTTGGAAATCAAGTATTTTCACCCACAGCAATTCCCTTTGCTCCAGTAAGTCACTAAATAGTGCAGAGTGATGGACAATACCAGAGCATGGAAATTAAATATCTCAGATTTACAAATGATGTCACAGCTTTGGAAGTCTCATGACCTTCCATACAAGCTCTGAGCCCTTGCTGTTCTCTAGGCATTAATGGGAAAGGGTATGTGTCCAGCAGTGGACCTGTCATGTTACACAAGCAGCACACTTGGACATAATATCTGCACTTCTCCATATGGGTTCAGGAAAATGAAAGTCAGAAATATTTTCTTATGCTGAGGAAAGTAGAAGTGTGACACAAAGTTTTCCCAAATAAGAACCACAGAAAGGATGGGGATCTGCTGCTACTTCCAGCTTTAAAAAAGGGTATCAAATGTGTAAGTCTGTGAGAGAAACTTACAGGGGACTGGCTGGGGAGTGGGGGTGGGGGGGCAGAAGGGAAGTAAAAAATCTAAAAAGATCTTTGAAAGAAAAAGAAGAAAGTAAAAGTAGTCTATAAGTGAGCTCAGTGACAGCATCCCATGAGCATGAAACGTGAATATAGGAAGCTGTTCTGCTCCCACTAGAAGAACTCAGAATCATATTTTCCTTTCACATTCAGATAATAAATACATTTATTTAAAAGAAATGCAGAAACTAAGCCTTTTTGAGGAACATTCTTTTCATGCTGAGCCTAGAAGGACGGAAGCATGGCTGCTGTCTGAAAGATATCAGTCACTGCTGACCATTTCCCACTGCATTGACTGGCTGTTGTACCTCACATGTCTCAACAAGTTTTGCAAAAATAAGGCAAAAATAATTTGATATTGGAAATTGTTATTCTTCTGTTTTCACAGATTATCCCAGAAAAAACAAACCCAGAATACTTAATGACACTGCTCATGTGCAATGAAGCAATGCAGAAAGAGCACCACTGCTTCTCTTGCACAAAGCAGCCTGTTGTTCTCAGTGCTTTCCACTGGTGCCAACAAACAATAGTTCCGTGCCTCATTGAATGCAGTTTTACAATGAGACAAGTTAACAGCTGGCATTTTTGTTCACATAATTTCTGAAGCTGAGGTCTAGGTGTAAATTTGACTTAGCACTTGAATGGTGTTTGCTGAAGCACTGGGAAAACAAATGGCACCACAAAGGTGAAAACAGAAGCCAATGGCTGTACAGGGACCTCACCCCATACCTTCAGACTGCAAATCCTTTCCTTTAAGAGCTGACAAAGATGTATTAGTTTTAGCTGAGGGGGCAAGAAATATAATCTGGAAAGTCAGCGAACAAAATAAGCAAAGCATATAGAAGCAAATTCTCCATGTAACTTTATGTGCTTTCTAGAGGAGAAAAATGTTACATTGTGAGCAGTCATTTTTTAAAAGCACTATTGTTGCTTATACTAAAGAAAGGATGGGTTCGCATCTTCTCTTCCAAAAAATTAAAAAATCTCAAATTTTGAGGCATCAGTAGGACTTGGTCATGTTCTGGCATTTTACAGTATGCCTTGTTGTACATGCTGATTTTCAAAACTTCTTCTTGGTAAGAATTTCTGCCCTGGGTATTCAGCAAAGTTTACCAAGGCCTCTGTTTTAGAGCAGAAGTCCCACAAAACATGCCCATCTGCATCTTGGACAAGCCCAGGTTGGTGAGTACTCACTCATGGATGTAGCATTGCTAAGAGGAGTCTGATCTCAATCAAGACAGGTTACCAATTAATTTTGGTTTGGGGTGGATTTTCAGTAAGTGAATATCACTCCTTAGTTAGCAAATCCAAGTGAAAATCTTGGATTCTATTTTCANAATTCTCAGGGCCTGTTGAGAAATATACCTACTTTTGTCATTGCAATTAATTTTTAGAAGCTTCTTGGTAAAAGAACAAAACATATGGCAGCAACACAAGTTAATTTTTTGTTTATTTTTTTAAATCAAAATGTGAAATGCAAGATCTACTCAAGGTTTACCCCTTTCAGGCCATTCTTGGAAAAATGGAGAGTGCTTTCAGCTGCCCTTTAAATTTATTTTTCCCCTGAAAAGGTAATAAATTATACTGAAGTCAGGGGAAAGACTTTTATTAAACAAGGCCTCCTTTTCATCATGCTTAAAGGAATGTATTTACTAGAGACATTTTTCCCTCTCAAGAATAAAATAAAATAAAACTACATTCCTGTCTGGGAAATGATGGAAGGTCCTCAAAGTGCATTTTCAAAGGATCCTGAATGAAAAGAAATAATTCTTATTCTTAACTGAAAGGGAAAAGAAGGCTAAAACTTCTAAATGGATCCCACAGAGTGAAGCATTGAATGCCATAGGGATACATGGAATACTTTAGAGAAAAGACACCCACCAAGGATGCATCAGCTTTAATTGTGGATGTAACAAAATTAACTGAGAGACTTGGTGAAGAAATTAAGCAAAACACTTAGAATGAGACTTTCTACACATCCAGTCATACTCTGGATTCAGAGAGAGCTGCCTGGATACAAGGCACCAGTAAATTCTGCTTCATCAGGTGGGGCTTGTATGGGCTTGTTTTGGAAAAGAAAGCTACTTATGAAGTTTATCACACAAACAAACTGACCACACTGTAATTTCGAGGCTCTGTGCTTCCTTACTAGTTTTCCTTTCAGCATCCTCATCAACCAACCAACTAGCTGCATAGAGGTTGGTTGGTTTTGCAGTAACAGGAAAAGATTTGGTTTGGGACTACTAGAAAAAAATTCAAAAAACCCCACCAGAATTCATTTGCAGGACTATATATAATAAAAATGATCAGTGACTGAGATTTTGAGACAGAGCACACATAGTACTGCTTTTACTAGCAGCATGAAATATAACAAGCAATCAAGAAATATCCTACAAAGGGTGTTAAATTCAAAACACACTACAATGACTGCATAATTATGTATATATTGTACATAGATCCGTGGCAAGTTTTTATGCCTCCATTATTTTAACTGGAAAAAGAAAATATGACTGACTTTTAATAATTCTTTGTGAAAATTTGTCTTCCTGTTAAAAAACAGTGCTAGACCTGTATAATATAGTGATCAAGCTGTATTTATCAAGAAAATAGAATACAGACATTTACATTTACAAATATAAAAACATTATTACACTTGTTATGAATCATTGACTAAAAGTTAAAGTTCTTGTTATTAAATCTGAATGATTTCAAATCAAATCTGAATTAAATCTTCTAACAAATATATGCAATAATATGAAGACTTTCATTCCCCTTCATCTACTGGCAAGTTGAAAGTACATTGTTACTTAAGTCAGTACTAAAATGCCATTAAGATGCGCAGGGAAATTAAAAAAACCCCAACAACCCAACAACAAAACCAAAAAGATAATACATAATACACCATAAGTGGAAATGGCAAGGCCTGGAAACCACTGACTCCCTAAACTGCACCTTTTTTCCTGCAAGGAAGCTTTTGAGGAGCGACCAGAACTACTACTAAAGCTAAGGGAGAAGAGGGGGGAAGAGCAGGAAGAGGGGGAAGGAAGAGGGATTCCAAGTCTTTCAAAATCCAGTAGAATAGATAAGATGTGCCATAACTAATAATTTTAATCAAGATTTCACTTTTTTGTGCAAATATTTGATGATACAGCTTGAAAGTAGTGCTGTCACACTGTACTTCTGAAGGCATGTATTACAAATCTTTGCTCTCCAAACAATGTGATAAGATTTTATCCTTTAAACTCTATGAGCTCTCCATTTAGACTACAGTCATCACCAACAATTTCCCAGTTTACTTGATGGTAGGGTTAAATTCACCGTTTACGCACATTTAAAACATACTTATCTAAAAACACTGGGACCGCACATAACTGCAACCTGTGTGCTAGAACAAAGTCATTGATGCTCAGACTTGTATTGACCACACCAATTACAGAGTTTATTGCCCTGTTTTTCTGTCAAGATTAAATCAACACACAAGCAACATTTCTGTGAGACGGGGGTCAGGCAGGGTTGGAGACTCTGAACTGGCCCCCTGTGCAGACCACAGGGTAACACAGTATTTATGGCTTCACGCTGCACCACTTCCAGAGAAGGAACTGTGAAAAATGCTGCTCTCGTCTAACTCCAGCCTGATTTTACTGCCCAGCCCAACTCTCTATGAAAAATGTAATAATTACAAGGAAAAATACCTGACTGGATGCTACTCTTCTCCATCGCTGTTACCTGATGGAAGCACATCCTCAAGCTAAGACAACATCCTCAATTTCTCATCTCAGGAAAAATGCTGCTGGAAAGCTCGTGTCTCTTGACAGCAGGAGGAGGAGGTACATAAATGAAGCTGTCTTCTTACAGTCACTGGGCTCAGAGTTAAACCCTGGCTTCTCCAGAAGATCATCTCATAAACTGCACTATGCTAAGAGGGCTGATGCTCCCTTTGGCCTGGAGGAATAACGTTCCACAGGCAGGGAAGGTGTGTCAAAGTTTGAGTGATACCATAACCATGATGATCTGTCTAGACATGATGGTGTTCATCTCAGTCCAGGATCACAGCCTTGTTAACTGATGTTTAAAAAATAAACATACTTTATATTGTTTAAGCCTGTAAGGCCTACAAAGGTAAGCCATTCCAGTTAATTACCTTATGCAGCACGAGGGATATGGAAATACAGACATGCCTCTGTCGAGACACCATGTGCTTTCAGTCAAGTTGTAGCACTATTCGAAAGTCTTTTTCTATTCTACTGATAATCAAGTGCTTTTACTGCATGAGAAGAAAAGGGAGTGAAGATGAAGGCTGCATGTCAAAACAACCAGTCAGAAAGGTCAAAATTATCAATAATGCACTTTATTTGCTTCAACGGTATAGCTACAGCATATGTGAACACTCATGTGCATGAACAGTTTTTTGCTGTTTTCTAACCCCACTTGGTACCTAGATGTGAAAGAAAAGCTAAAAAGTACAAAAATAAGTCTCATGCAATTCATAACTGCAGCAGAGAGGGCAAGAAAAAAAGCTGAGCAGTTCTACCCTTCCAGATGTTTATACTGAGCTTCCAGATTTTTTTCTTAGATTTGTTTCTTCATTATAGTAAGTAAAGGAGTGTCTTTGAACACAGTGAGGCTCCTTTAAATCAAAAGTTGCACAAAAAGAACCTTCAGCTTTTTTATCTGTGCCAACATTCCCAATATTTCAGAATAAAGCACATTCCTGCAAACAAAGTGGATGATTCTACAGGCAGGAAAGTCCTAAGTGCCTTTTTACTTTCCAGGAATATAAAGGATAAACAATTATGAATTCATTGTTTGGTGTCCCTTCATCCTGGGGGCTAGCTGTGGTTTTTGGCTCAAAAGGCATGCCTAATTTTGGCAAAACAATATTGAGAACTCACACAACATAGAAGGCTAATCACTAGGATTAGTAAAATACAAATAAAAAGGGTTGTTGATATTTTGCTTATTTGAAATTCAATTATTGTCCCTCAGTATCACAATCTCATAATCTAAATTCTAAATAGAGAGCAATGCCCAAAGATGCATATGGAGGTATATGGCAGAGGTATCCACACTGTAAAAACAACAGGTGACAAATTAGAATGGATATTTAATCAGCTTTTAGGCAGGAGTAATATAGGCTGACTTTCCAACAGTAACAATCTAAGCCAGTACCTCTCTACAAATACAGGTATGCACCTGAAAACACCTGAAAGACTAGCCTTTCATGACTGATTCCAGGCCAAGGAAATCCAGAACTAGTTCATCCAGGCCTGGGCTCTGAAATCCTTAATTTGGTGCTTTCACTCCTTCTTGAAACAATAGATATTGTCATCCATTTTTGGGGCAAACCTACAATTGGCCCACACAAATGCTTTCAGAGTCTAACTATGATCTCCAGCAGAAAAATAGTTTAGCTTTGTCTTTAAATGTAACATGAAAAAAAGTGGAGAAAAGAAGAGAGGACGCCAAGTTTCAGCTGCTGTATCTGCTCAGTTTCTGCCTGTTCCCTGATTGCTCATTTAAAGGGAACACATGGTGGAGGTGAAAGGCAAAGTGTCACTGAGCCGCAAGCCAAACCAGACATGATTTTATGGCTATGTGTAGTATACAGATCAGTCCTTCCTTAGTTCCAATGCAAAGGAAAGGCATGGTTTAGAGAAAGAGCTTTATGTTCCTTGTTACTTTTGAAAGATTTCAAAAGCAGCCTTGTTAAAAGAAAAAAAAGGGCCCAGCTATGAAATCACTTCCTTCTGTTTAAACTATTTTACTCAAGGAAAAAAACAAGAGGGCATGGAAAAAAAAAATCTGTTCTGTGCTTTTGACTTGTTCCTAGGATCCAGCATCCCACCGCTCTGCGGGATGACGCAGCGTGCCAGATCCCGACCGCTCCAGTCTGTGCGTCAGGCGGCCACAGCCCGCCCCACACAATCACCCCCTTGTCAGAGGCAGCTGGCACCCTCCCCACACATGCTGACAGCATCGCTGCCTGGAGGACTGCACCCCTTTGGGCCAGCTCTTCTCCTCCTGGAGCAAGGCAGCAAGGCACGAGGAGGGCAGGCCGTGTTAGGCAGCGAACAAACAAGAAGCTCTTGTGTTGTTCCCTCCCCCTCCTGCCCACCAAACACAGTGAGAATGCAGACAGGCAAAGAGATGCTCTTCTGCTTGCTGCAGCGGCAGCATGGCTTTGCCTGGGAGTACAGCCAGCAGGACAACTCCAGGACACCCGTTTATGGAAGTTTAAAAGTCAAAGGAACAGCTCACTGCTGCCCAATTCACAATGAGGTTACTTATGGCTGAGAAGTATTTTAACAAAGATTCTAAGAGGAGGAATGCCTTGCCTCACTATGCCAATGCTCACAGGTTTACCCAGATCCTCATTTCTGTCTTCCTTTCAGTCCCAGGGCACCCTCTCCCTCCTCCAAAATGAATTGTCTTCTTGTGGGTGAAGCTTCCCCAGTCAGCTGTGGGATAGGAGAAGGATCATCAGATCTGCTTTCTTTCCCATCTTCTCTTCCTGCAAAAGGTTGGTTTCTGCCTCAAATAAATGTATTGAGTAATGTATTATTACCCTGACCTGCACCATTAAGAAAGGCAGGGGGTTTTTTCTCCATATTTTTGAGGTTCACTAATGTAGAAAAAGCCAGATAACATGAGATAAATGTTCAGCAAATTCCTCCATGCAGCCTAAGGCACTCAGCTTTTCTGCCCTTCCCAAAGCTCCAGTAGACAAACTCACAGCACTACCTTTTCAAAAAGGCACTCAGGAAGTAACACCCTTGAAATTAAATCTGCTTAAGAAAACTTTAAGCCAGACTTACAAGTACAGTGCAAATAGTGACAAAGCACCAGCACACCTGCCTGATCAACATGCTCACCACATTCTTTGCTTGAGAGGTATCTGCTGGTATCTGAGATATGTGTTGCCCAGAAGTGCTTTGAAGTGATGCTTAGCTTTTCTTCTTTAGAACCACAAAACAATCCTCCCCTGAAGTGGAAATTCAGCAATATGGGATGGTACTCCCCAGGTGATGGAAACTAATGAACATTTCTCATAGTGCACCTAGCAGTCTGGTAACACCTTGATACACAAATATTTAACTCCCCAAAAATCTCTATGGTTACTCCAAAGCCTACTTCTTGACTTCAGTCTATTTATTTATTTCATAAAATAAAAGAATTTACACAACAAACCCACAGCTCTTTCCCAACATCTTTATCTTGCAACTGTGCCTCACAGGTGGTAAGCAGGTGAAAGCATTGCTGCTTCTTTACGCTACAGGCCTATGACTGACCTCCTCTAGCTTTCTTCTAGAAACTACATTGCTTAGGAAAAAACTCCAAAATGAACCAAAATCCAAACCCTCTGCAAAATAGTACCAAGGCAGGAGCTGCAAAAATGATGAAGAGTGTCACAACCTACAAGTGCCTTTGTTTCCTTTAGATAGATTTAATAAAATAGTAAGTCATTGTTTCTTGTAAATGGTATTTTATGCAGATTAGAAGAGATGCTTAAGTGCAGTGTGTGCAAAACACCGAATGAAGGGCAGCAGTAACAAGAAATATGATCCTGTTTGAATTTTGAAGAAAAGCTTCAACTATGCCACTTGCACAGTCCTGAAAAATCTCACCTTAATGAGGAATCAGAGCTATTACTGAACTCACCTTCAGTTTAGCTAATGCCTCTTAACCCCTGGAGCTGCTACACTCTTTCTAGAATAATACCTGAAAAAATATACTCATTAGAGAAAAAAAAGGGTCACTTTACCTTCCCTGTACACCACTACTGTTGTGGCCACAGGCCTGTACATCGTCCCTCTGACCTCTTCTCACAGGAGAAGGAAGGACAGTGTGGTCACCACCTATCCTTCCTGCTGCATACACATACCTCTAGTATCAAACCTGCTTGGTATTAGTTGACATTTGCTATTTATTCAATGCCTGTTTATTGCTAAAACTCCACATTGCATCAGTAGAAGTGCCTACTATTTTCCACCCAGTTTTCTTTTGTTGTTGTTTTTGGGGTCTTTTGCCCCCGTTTTTTTTTTTTTTTTTTTAAGTCTGAGCCAGTCTTTCAACTCATAGGGAATACTACACTGCTGTATGAACAATAATGTCTTCAGGAAGGAAAACAGAGAACTGTTTCCTAAAAGAGGACCGCAAAACCCGTATTTCCTTTGTATTCTTAACCTCATTTTGCCTTCTGCTATGAAAATCATGGAGATGGGAAGGGACAGAGTTTTGAACCATCAGGAAGTCAGGAGAGGTTTTACCAACTGACACAGTCTCCCTTGCAAAACTCATAGAAGTTCTTCCCCTAGAGAGAAGATCAGGACATGGAGGAATACATCTTATCAATGGCTTAACATGTTAGTTAACTGCACAATTCATATTCTGGTTAAAAAGCAAATCACTAGGTCAGAGTACAACATGTAAATTCTTAAACTAACAAGAGAGTTGACACAGTGACTCACACCAAATCTCTGCAGCCATTCTGGCACGTTTGTGATAGAAAACCTGTGGGAACCATAATGTCAAGGAGAGAAATGGGGCTAAGTTTTGGGCTTTGTGGACTGCATAACAATTGGATTTAAGGACTATTGAGGCAACCATCTGATGCAACAGATACCTAAAGGGATACCTAAAGACCCATGAATTGTACTGGAAGACCTAATAGGTGACAACGCATACTGGGACAAGGAGAAAACCTGCATCATCCTTGCTGCCTTCAGCTCACTATCATCTTCAGCAAAAAAACACAGAACAAACAGCAAAGTAGATCACTAGGGAATGGTACACAGCAATTAGTGCTTCTGCATAAGGAAACTGGGAGCCCCATACGAAAACCCAAGTAAAACTATTTACAAAATGCTAAGAACCTCCTGAATCCAAAGTGTGTTTATGTTACGTTATTTCCCTCATGCCAAGCTCAGGCACCTCCTGAGCAACGTGCAGAAGCACACCACTATCCCACATGCTGCTTTCCTGTATTAATAAATAGTCAGATACTAATATGTACCAAACACTATTGGACTGAGTACATGCAGTCCTGCTTAACGCTCAATATTTTTGTGAATAGTCTGTAGACCCTCACTGTTTTCCATATACTGGAATATTGCATGAATACACACAACGCTTTCTAGTGGCAAAAAGGAGACAACAGGTCCTTCAGTGGAATACTGAGCCTTCCCTGTACTATTTTAAGTTTGAAGCCATTTGGCATCTTCAAAGGCAAAAGGACAAACACTGCGTATAATAGGTTGCTACATTAAACGTGTTGCTGCAAAAACACCACTACATTACATCTGGATTTCCACCAGTTTCGTGTTTTAGGGCTAAGTGACCATATTACATCAACTTCCATAAACAAGCTTGATAGTACCAGTGGTTACAGTAGCGAACTCTGGGTGTTCTTATTGCCCGCATCTCTTCTAGTGTCTTCCAAATTCTGCTGACCGTGCATTACCGAAATCACCTGATAAGAAACAGAGCAGGGAGAACATGATGGGCAAAGTAAGCACTTACCAAGCACAATGACCACAGTCTTCAGGAGGCTCATCATGGTGTCCCGATTCCTGCGGGGCCCAGAACTGTGCCTGGACATTCTCATAGTCCTTTGGCGAACGTACCCAAAGATGTGAGCATATAGGACCACCATGACCACAAAGGTGACCAGGTTGAAAATAGCCCAGAAGACCAGGTAGGAGTCACTATAGAGCGGTGCCATGTTGGAGCAGTGAGTGATATCACAAATGCAGTTCCATCCGACACTGGGTATGGCGCCCATGACGATGGCCATAGTCCAGATGACCACAATCACAACAACCACTCGGCGGTTGCTCATCCGCGTGTGCAGCTGCATTCGGAACACCGTAATGTGCCGCTCAATAGCGATGGCCAACAAGTTGGCTACAGAGGCGGTCAGACTGGTGTCAATGAGACCCTGGCGGAGAAGCCAGGTGCTTACAGTCAGTCTTCTAGTGTTGGGTCCTGTGTTGAACATTAGGTAGAAGTAGGCCAGCCCTGCAAAAAAGTCTGCGGCGGCTAAGTTGGCCATTAAGTAATAAATAGGAAAGTGGAATCTGCGATTGACATAAATAGCCACCATAACCAAGAGGTTGGCCAGCATTATGAAGATGCAGACGGTAATCCCCAGTCCCATTACAAGCTTGCTGACAGTGTTCCATTCAGTGGCTAGATATTTTCCACTTCGGTTATAAAAGAAGGCAATGGTTTCATTGTAGTAGCATTGTGGTTCACTCATGGCTGTGGACTGAAATAAGAGGGGAAAAAAAAGAGAGAGAAAAAAAAAACCCAGCATGACATCAGAACTGAAAACATATGATTGCCTTCATGGATGAGACATACACAAAGAGAGGGGAGGGGACAGGAAAGGAACACGCTTCAGAACAAATTTATTTTTCAGACCAAATGGCATTCCACAACTCACAAACAATTGCTCCGAGGAATCTAGTAACAGCAACCAGACTAGAAACAAGCAGAAACAGTTTCATTTGCTCTGGGAGCAGGTGTGACTCCTGATGTAGTTGTAAATTGCACAGAAAATGAACTTCTGGCCAAGCAGACAAGCTGAGAGATTCAGTTAAAGGGAAAGGCATGCAATTAAAAAAAATTAACTCTGCTAGACACCTTATTTATGTTATCAGTGCACAAAACTGTTGTTTTACTGTAGCAGAAGAATAGCTCTTCAAAGAGGAGGAAATGTGCACCACATTTCTGAGCAGGTTTTAGCTCATTCCATTTTTCATCATGGGTATTTCTTCTTGTCCTGTCTTAAAATACGGGAAGAACACCCTAAATAAAGATTGTCAATATGCTCCAAGATCATGAATAACCAGGGATGAGGTATGTCCATATAAAATGCTTTTATGAAAAATAAAGGAAGCATGACATAGCATTTCTTTCAGCACCAGCCATGTTTCTAGAAATGGCTTGAAATACAAAATGCTTTTAAATATAACTCACCAGAACTGACTTATTCCAATTTTAAATATGAGCGAGCCAAGAAATAAGAAAAATAGTGTTAAAAATAGTGTTAAAAGCATCCAACCTTATTTCCTGCACTAAATATTGTCATGGCCATGTCAGAGAACACATGATTAATTTTCTTTGCAGAGTACGCTGCTGAGAATGCTAGAGGGGCAGCAAACAAGCCCATAGTCCACCAGAATGTAGAAGTTTTGGATAAAACTGTTAGCTTATAAGAAAATGCCTAACAAATTCTCTTTCTCAATTCCATTCAATTACTCAAGGTGAAATTCCCAAAAGGCAAACCTTAAGAAAAGAAACCCCTCTGAATAACATCCTGGTTCCTTGTCTAGCATGGGTAAACAACAAAGATGTAAAAAATAATAATTTTTTAAAAATCAAGCCAAGAAACACATGACAAAAAAAGTCTCTAAGACCTGCCTTTGCCTCTCTGCTTTTATTGCTCTGGAACTCTATCAACTAAACTTGAATTTTTACAGTAACAGGACCACTTTTAGCAATGCAGGTAAGAAGCCCAATCAAGGAACAGATCAACATTAAAAGACAGTAATTTCTTCCCATTAAAACATACAAAGTAAGCCATATGATTTGGACAACTACAGTTACTCTGCAGGAAGTGCTACAGCTAACCTAACCATCTCCTTGAAAACAAAAATGTACAGAATTGGGAAACAAAATTCTAACTTGACTCAAGTGAAAACAGTATCTGATAAGTATTCTCCTTGGAATTACCCAAAGCTGTTTCTGTTTCTTTTCATTTCTACATTTGTCAATGCAATTAAGCCAATTCCAATAAAGCAATATACAAAACTTTCCACCTATATCCCAAATGGACTACATGACATTTAAATTTATGTTAAAGAAAAAGGTCTTTTAAGAAAGATTTTACCTCCAGCCTAAACATTGACCAGAAACATTTGCAGGCCCAGGATAATAAAATGTTAGAGTAAATAGAATTTCTCAGCACAGTGAGTATAATACTTTTATTGTTCCTTTAGGATACATCAACCCTTGGGTTTGAAGCCTTTTAGCCTTAATTATTTAAGATATTTTAAAAGTTCTCATGCAGGATCTGTTGCATATAAAAAAAATATTTATAAAGGACGTTTAACAAAAAGAGACCTAGCTACAAGACATCTGGCTTTAATTCTTTGGTTAAAGACCTTGTAGAAATAACAGGTCAAGAATCCTTGAGGGAGAGAGGAAGTCATATGAATGAATTAGTGGCCCTTATAAAAGCTTGCCAACATCTGCATTAATTATGTAATGCACAGGATTTTTAGTCTCTGTAGGAATATATGGATGTAGGACCTAGTGGATATTTGTGATCCTGAATAAATTCTCTTTGCCTGTGTATTTGTCACTCTGTTTTTTCCTTTCAGATGTCTGCTGCCCACATGTAATGATTCCTGCTCTACTGTTGCTCCTGTGGAAAGAGACCTGCTACACTTGGAAAAACATATATTTTTAATTCAGAAATTTAAAATGTGGCAGGTATTATGCTTTTACTTTCTTTTTCCTTCTTTTTTTCTTTGTATTTTTGTTTTGCACATGGGCTTAAAATGTGAATTATTCCCTGATCGTGCAATATTCTCTCCTACCTTTTCATTTGAAATCTGAAACAAAATTTGACAAAAAACATGACTTATTCACAAAATGTCAAGCCAAGGTGGAATGTACATACCCACATAAGAGTAAAATACTACAGAGCCAGACTTGTTAAATTTAAAAGGAGGACAGCACTTGAGCAATCTCAGAAAAGTTAGCATGAGGCTCACTTGCCGCTTTTCTCATTTTGAAGACAGAAAAACAAAATGCCGTGTTCATTCATCAGAATATAAGGGACTTTGGAGAAGTTCTGCTTTTAAGGCATTCTAATCTAAAACCTGGGATCTCCTGAAAAGTAATCTTTTCAGACACATCTCCCTCCCTGACCCCTCTGACAAGGGAAAGAAGAGAAGATGAGATAGTTTGCTGGCAAAAGTTCAAACAGGGGACTTCCAGATGATCAGTTTCGTGGATGCCAGTGTACATCTTAAGGAAGGTTTTGACCTCCCAGGTCACAAACATAAAAATCCCAAGGCATCGCATTTAGCTGTGATGCTGAGTGGAAAGGCTCAAGCAGGAGAGAAATGCATTGTATCTCTCAGTACTCAAAGTGTTAACATACCACGAAAAGGCATATGCAAGCAAGCAGATCCCATCTCCTCTCCTGCCCCTCCAGGAAAAGGGGCAGGGAAGTTTATATTTTAATTTCCTGAAGTTTCACGCAGTGTGTTTCACTGCCTGTGTAAGCCATATATGTGGTTCTCGGAGATTTACTTCATCCATTCAGTATATCTCAGCAGAAGTTTAAAACATACCGAGCTGCAAATTGCCCATGTTAACTAAACCTCTAGGATGCATTTGTGTGGAAGAAGTAAACATTGAGTTATAAACTAACAAGACAGATAAAGAAAAATAGAGCGAAAGCGGGCTAAAAATAGTCTCCTCTCACCATATGAAGACAACACAAGACAGTTGTCCCAAATCAAAGAAGAAGAAAATCACAAATACATGGAACTAAATCTCTTAATATCATGAGACATAGATATAACCACAGCATAGTGCACCCAGACCAGGCAATTTGGCACCAGGACTTAATAAATAAAACTCACTCTTCTTCAGCAATCAGTCATTCAATTCACCTTGGCACTGGTCTTTTCAGGTACTATTTGCCCAGCTGTCTCCTCTCCTCTGGTTGTATGGGATGACACCACAGGGGCACCAGTGGGAACACTGGGAAGAAGAGCCCATGTAAGCTTTCCTATGTTTTGTGCCTGATTCATCTTGCTTCTGCCTCACCTCTGCATCCCACCCTAAAGAATGGGGTTAGGATTTGGATCCACAGCAGCTAGCCCATTGGATGTACTTGGGAGAGCACCCCACTACTACCTGCCCCTCCTGGGGCAGAAACAAGAGTGGAGAACACACTGTCTGCCTGGAACAGAAGGTGAGAGGGGATCTCTGGATCCTGCCACCTCCATGGTGAATGACCTATCACCTGGTGAGGGCTGCTCACCAGGAAATGGCTGTGCATGGAGAGATGCTTGGGGTAGAAAGAAAAAATCAAAAAGTTTTAAAATACCATAGATCGATCCTGCCTAAACAGAGCATTAATTACAAGGTGCCTGAGGGGAAGATGATCACTTTTTAAATCCCTCTGCAATCTCAGAGTTTGGAGAGTTCCTTGATCCACAAAACAAAAAAAGGCAGGCCACCGTCCCCCCACCCCCAGTACCCACGGGTGCATCTATCTCTTGTCAAGAGAAACAGACCAGAACATTCTTTGAATACTAAGGCCTGACTTTTGCAGAAATTTTGAAACTTGTAAGCCAGAAAAAACTGTCCATACCCAAGAAATCTCTTAAAAATATCTTAACCCTAAACTCCCCAAACACACTCTGCTCCTTTCTTTGTCTTTAGCTGAATTCACCTCCACATGCTGCTGCTTTCTTACCCAGAACACAGAGGAGATGAAAAACAATTAATTTTTCTAATATTGGTGTGGTAAACTAAGACTACAGAATCTTAATAACTGTCTTGTACCTTTACACTTAGTGCAGCAGTGAATGGAAATCAGTACCACTGCTTTCAGCTTAAGTAAATACCTTAAGTTTACCAACATACCAGGAGTCAAGCTGAAAATCTTTAGGGAACTATCAACTTCAAAATTTATACCTAAAGAAGGGTATAAATTAAGAATATCTTTAAAATAAAGATAAACAAGTAACAATAGGCATAATTCAATCAATATGTAAATACTTTGTCAACCCACAACTGCTAAACATGGGGTTTACAAAAGTAAAGTTGTAACAGATGAGAAAAAAATCCAATTCGCAAAAACAGTTGTCCATTACCTAATGAAAAACATAGGCTACTTTTCAAATGCAGAACATGAAAGAAATGCTTTAAAGTAAAGTGGAAAAGATGTGTTTCCTTTAAAAGGAAGGAGAAAAGGAATAAAAGTAGAAGTTAAAAAAAAACCCCATGAACTCACAAGATAAGGGTCCTGATCCATTAGAGCCTTATGCACAGACATATTTTTCATCTGCACAACGGAAGTATGAAACCTTATCACCAACACAGAACGGCTCCTCCTCTTCAGAATTGCATCTCCCAAAGTAACATTTCAACAGATTTACGGATAAACAGGTATAATAAGATGGGATGGTTCTGTCACAACAGGTTACTTCATTTCACTAGATTCATTTTGCCCTTCACAAAGCTGACAAGACAGGAGGAAATTAATATCTCTGCAAGGGGATCCCTTTAATGCTGTTAAAACATCCTAAAGCATAAGGATCACGTGGCAACAGTTAGTGCATCCAATAATTTTAGGATGCTTTTGTAGCAGACTGTATTACTACAGAATCTCAGGCCTGACAAATGTCCCAATGACAAGAAAGTGAATTTAAAATTTCTTTGTATCCACAGTTTATACCTGGAAATGCAGCTCAACATATCTAGGCACTCAGTGTATTAAAGAGACTCAGTCACCAACAATAGTGTGAAAAGAGGCAGTTTTACTCTTGGAAGATATAATTCACAAGTGGTGCTGATGCCATTGATTAACTATGATTATGACCTTCACAGATTGGCTATTAAACCAGGGAGGTTGTTGACCTTCCAAAATTCTGCAAGAGGATTCAAGAAAACAAAAGCTAGAAGAATTGAAAAGGAAAAAAAAAGACAGAGTGACCTCATCCATCCATAACTTAGCCAGCAATTCACACACTGTTATATTGTTGCTCCTTTTCCACAGATCCAGCATTTTCATATAAGCTGCATACCTCACAAGTACTACATACATCTTCATGGGAAAGTTTTCCAGTAGAGGAGGAAATGAAGACTGTTTGATTCAGGGCATATTTCTACATCATCATACACCCTCACTTATATTCCTAGAATGGCTTATGTACATGGATTAATAAGGGTTTATTTTTTTCTCTGCCACCTCATCCCTGCATTGTCAGCTCCTGTCAAAGGGAGATCCCCACTGTAATGTGCAGCTATTAAAAAACTAAAATAATTGGCTGTAGTGCAGGTGGAGCATATTGAGCCCAAACTGGGTACTTAAGCCCAAAGTATGGAGAGGGCTTCTGCAAAGATCCTACAACTTCTTTTCCTTTGGGGTAACTCTCATGACAAACTGAGCTTCACAAAGACTAGCCGAATACGGGCGCAGGGTCTACACCTTGTGGCTTTGTGGGAAACACAGGAAGACAATTATATTCCACCATCTCATTTAGTGACAAATATTCCACCTCTTATGCCTTCAGAAAATGTCTTTGCCATGATGCCGATTGAGCTGCTCCAATATCTTGCTCAGTTCACCCCCAGTTGCCCACCTGCCTTACACTCAACCTGAACATCACAGACAGACATCCAAACTGCTGTGAGTCCCTGAATGCTTCTGTCAGAGTGAGTGCAGTGCAGGACAGACCTTTATCCCATACCCCAACCTTGAGAGGGATTTTCTGGAGAAAGGTGCAGCACACAGAGTCCTATCTGTGCTCTTCAGAAGCCAGAGTGGAAACAGTCAGAGGAGAAAAAAATCTGCACCTGTAACCTCCCAAATGAGTTTTGTGCAAAATGATTTACAATGTGCATCCTTTAGGCGCAGTTAGTAAACCAAGATAGGAATTAATTATTGGCTACAGAAGCTCAAAGATTGCAATTTTATGCTGGAAAAACACTGTGGGCTACTCTAGGGCTGCTTCCACCTCCAAGGCAAACCTCCCACTGCTCCTCACCAAGCAAACCAGCAAAGAGAGCACGTGGGAGAGTTTAGCCTACAAACGAAAATGCTTATGTCAATGAGCATAGCAAGTTTCATTTTGGGACTGGAAATAGAGATTTACAGATGGAAATAAGAAGACTATTCTTATTGTATATGCTTTTTTCATTAAATATATGTTGGACAACTTGGGTTTCTTTTGCTTTGATATATTGAAATATTTATGAAATATATAAACAGAATATAGAAAAATCTTTGTTTCAGTGCTTTAGAAACAATGGGGTCTCTATAACTAACTTATTCACACATTAATGAGCAGTTGCCTTTAAGGCAGTATTGATCTACATTTAAAAAAATGGAGATGTATTCTGAACTTCCAGGAAACTCACCTAGTAAAATAAATTTTATAAAAGTGTACTGGTATTTTTAGTTTTCCCTAATGATGTCTGTAACTGGGTGGATATACTTCTAATCACAAATTGTTTTTTCCAGACTCGCCATTTCCTTTTGTTCTCTTGTTTGTTGAATCTACCACAACCAGAGGCCTGTTTTGGTAACAAGGCTAATTTGTTTATTCAGCTAAAGCGGACAAAAAAATCCACACACTTGTTGACTGCAGAACCTTGGGCATCAAATCCAAAATGCAAATTGTGCTGCACTTCACTGGGGAAAGGAGTGACAACAGCTTTGCCAGCCCACAGCAGCCTGTTCTCAAGCATATTATGAGAAGGATAACCATTCTGTGGCAATGATAGTTTAAATCTCTTCCACTCCAATTCAAACAAAATGAGGAGAAAATAGAGATGTATTCAATGGTACACAGTAGAAGTGGTTTTTGGCTCTGTCTATGAAAGGCCATTCTAATGGAAACTGCTCTGGATTTCTGTTTGGAACAGCTGCAAGGCAGTTATTTAAACTTACTCATTTGCTTCTAGTATTTGGCTGGTAGGATCTACTGCTGGCAAAAGCAAAGAGAATGATGAATTTTTGTTGTTTTCTTGTTTCAAGCATTTCTGAGGCACTGTTGGAAGTCCCTAGTTCATTAAGTAACTGGAGCTTGAATCATTACTTCTTCAAAGCTTTTACAACAGAATTCATCTCATGCCATTCACAAAGAGAGAAACTACTAATTACTTCAGAGCATACTTTCATCAGCATGGGTCACCACTTAAGTTTTTTTTTTTTTGTTTTTTTTTTTTTTTCAAAGAGCAAAGACCTCTGAGATGCTAAATGCTTCTTACAGAATTATTTAAATTTGCTTAATGCATTATCAGACTAGTCAGGTTTCTGTGAGATCATTTTACTTATCCATAATTTAGGTATGAAGTCATAACATGTATACAAAACATCTCCAAATTAAAAACCAAAAAGTTCTGTTATGTTTTATTTCTCTCTTTAAGAACAGAAAAGCTTATCTAATCAGAAATCACTAGATTGTGATTTATTGTGGTTAATTTGAGATCTTTTTTGCCTTACAATGCAGACCTGTGGCAAAAAGCTCAAAGCATATTTTAGAATTCTTTTGTTTCATTGACTTCTTTGATTTCATTCCCTTCACATTGTGAATGCTGTCCCCTAACTATTTTCTATTTCAGCTCACAGCTAGGGACAGGTAAACCCCCTTGAAACTTTACTTATCCTTCACTTTCACACATGAACCAGGATGCCTGCGCTCCTAATCACCACTTCTTATGTCTGGCAACAAGATACTGGGGATGGAAAAGAAGAGGGGAGATTTGAATAAATTAGTGTGTTGGGAGGGTATGAAGAAACATGACTGTGGCAAATGTGTTGCTTCAATAGAGGGTTGCAGAGAAGCACCAGAAGCAGGTTGTATCTTGATACAGTAGCCTTAAGAATGTTTAAGACAGTATTAGCAATTTCACGTCTGGTACCCAGAAGTGACTTTAAAAAATCATTTCAAAATGTGAGCCTTTTGCTACCTGACTCAGAGTATAAATCTTGGGAAAATACCATTTGCCACTAAATTAATAGGAACTTCTCTTATTGTAGTGCCACAATGAGCAGCTGTAAAATTGAAGTCTGAGCAAAAACATATCAGAAAGAGGTCTGGCTTAAAAAAGGTCTTGTTGAGGCCTCTGAGATTCCCTCCCAGGGGAAATAAGCTTGTTTGCCTGGTGCAGTTAAAGGACTGATGATAAGCAGAGGAGTATTTAANATATATATATAAAGTAAAGTAGCAAAACTCTTTTTGCAACTAAGATGCCATCTAGCTCACACAAAAGGCACGCAAGGTTACTTCCAAGTTTTAAAAAAATCCTTCCTTAAAACACTAGTCTCTAAATTACTTCTGCAGCACACAGTGGCATCTCCTCAATTTCAAAAGGCAAAAAAACGTCCTCTGGGGGAAAAAAAAAAAAATTAACCAATGCTGTTTTCTAAACTGTATCCAAAAATTAATTTCAAACATGAAAGGTAACAGTCCATCCAGCCCAAGTACGAAAAGTGTGTTACTTCAATATTTAATCTAGCGATTGTCTCTTTACATGGACATGACTATGTCCTTGTCTGTTAAAAAGGTTTTCCTTTCTCTCAGAAACACATAGATGGCTCCCAGTGGATTGTCTGGAGATGTTATTCTTTTATATGTGACTGAGATTTTTATCAACTGTCATATCCACAATGATTTACTGAAATCTGTGGGAATTCACACAAACATTTAAGTCTTCTCGTGCAGATACCAACTTTGAGCCTACTTTTACAACATGAGGATGAGAGATTGGTATTTTTTGTACCATACTCTCCTATACTGAGATACCAGTCTTTCCTTTGCTTCTTGTTGTCATTTCTTTTTGGCTCCCAAGTCAAATCTCATTGAAGCACAGTTTCTAAAACTTGAGAAAGGCCTCTAGATTACTAATCAGTGACCAGAATCATCTATTTATTTCCAGTCCTTGGCCCAGTGATATAAGTCTAGGCAGAGTTTATTTAATGAAAACTCTCTGCAGATCCAGGATATGTGCATTTATTCAACATAACAGAAAGGTGACCATGCTGATCATCAAGTCCTTTGGAAGTGACACCTTCAGCTCTTTCTCACACTACAGCTGCTCTTATTCTCCTTTTGAGAAGGCATTTGTTTTTTCTTAAATTCACTGAGACTAGGGATCTTTGAAATACGGCACTTCTCAGTGCATATTGCTGAGAGCTATAGTCTCCTGAGATAAATAATCTACAGCAAACAAGAATAACAAAAAACCAAGCAAAATATAAATACTGGATGTCCAATTTTCTGATTATCTACCTTAATTATTGTGGTGCCTTTTTCACTAAAAGACACATCCTTGAATGTTTTAAGTTGTAACTGGCATTTGGGTCTCTTGGGTTTCAAAGCAGACTTTGAAAATGCTTTTCTGAAATGAAATCTTGACTTATGAGCATCTCCTTTTCTGTTTGCAGTTTTTACTTATTGAGGTTTAGATTTGTTTGCTTTTACCTTTTCTTCTTACTTACAGAATTTTTCCCCATATGTTGCTAAGGAACTAATTGCTGGATACTTATTGGGCAGGACAAAGGGGGCCAGAGGAGAACTTGGCTACACCTTTTTTCTCTCTGGGGGCGGGGGGAGGCAACATGAGTGCTTTTGGGGGCAGATAAAAGACCAAGCTGGAGGCAGCTTCGGCCTGCTTCGCTTTGCTCTTTAGGCACCCGTCGGAGAGGACACAGGCAGGCTGCTCAGCAGGAAGAACCCCAGTCCTGGGAAAAT
>VWYP01018321.1:81581-103937 GCA_013400435.1 Pycnonotus jocosus | reverse complement strand
TTGTCCTAAACCAGGACAGGAGGGCATTGGATACCCTGGAGAGGGACATTCTCTGTCTTACATTGGACTTGACAAACAGAGATTAGGTGAAATGGTAGTGTATTTCAGTAAAAAAACACTTTCCTTTCAATGCAAAAGTATTTTCTGACAAAATATATTGCACTTTAAACATTGGGGCTTGCTGTAATTCGTATCTAAGAGGTGCCAACAGGACTACTGACTACATAACACTTCACATGCACAGATAAAATGACACCAGTGGCAAATGCTCTGCCATGAAGTAAATGTATGCAAACCATAATGCTACACTACACCAACAAAACATCTCCAAAATTCAAAAGAACATAGCCAGGCCCTGCTAAGTAGTTCTTCATCTGATATAGCTAATGGCACAACCTGAGGATTTTCTCTGAGTGTTTCCAGTGATGTCTGTGCTGCTGCTAACATGCTACCATTACACTGAATGGTACCGTGGTACATTGAATTCAAGGTCAAAAAAGAGGGAAGGAGAGAAGAAAACTTAGCAGATTTTAACTTACTTTGATTTGGTTTTTAGAGGCATGGGATAAATTGTTTTCTCTCACCCTCAGCCCAGCAGAAGTGATTGGAAAGCAGAGAGAAGCATAAATCATACCTATGAAAAGTTCAATACACCTGCCACTGCCAACCAAAAGCTTTCCTTTCTGCTCTGACTCACACGATGCCTCAAGGTGCAATCCAGCCTACTGCACATAAATCCCTTCATTTTGAATGTTACACATTTTGCCTCTTCATAGAATAGTTCAATACTTCAGTACCGAAGAACCAATACTGAGCACATAAGTAAACCTGGGTTTGTAAAAGTGATTGATCCTTTCCAAGGTGCTTCACAACATGCCTCAGGTGTGTTCAGTGGGCTGTGATGCACACCAAGAGCCAACTTGCTGTGTGCTGTTACACATTGTACATACCCTGAAAGCCTGCATCCCTCAGACAACAGTCTCAGGTGTGATGGTGTCTCCAGGGGAGAAGTACTCAGCTAAAGCACAGAGCAGTATGTTGGGTGCCCACACACTCAGGTGCACCCAAAATTGTGGCAGCCACGAACCAGTTAACAAACAAATCACCTTATAAATTGAAAGATAGCTGTTAAAAGTCTCCTCTTCTGACTGCCTTCAATTAGAAAGACTTGCTCTATTCACACACAAATTATACATAGAATTTTGACTTCCAATTTTTAATTAGCAGTAGAAGATAGAGTTATATTTGTGATGGCATATTATACTTTGTTAATTTTGATTTACTGCCACTGTTTTAAAACAGCTAGTTTATATCTAGCGATGTTCAATGCATTTTAAAAGACAAAAATCCTCCAAAAGCAGTCAAGATTCTGGCATCTCTTTGGAACAAAAGACACAGTAAAATAAAATATCAAGTGTTGGTCAAAATCAACATATGTCTGCTTAAGTCAGTGGGGCCACAGTGACTCCTAAACATCCTGGAAATCCTCCACAGTATTGCTTATACCCATTAAAAACGGGTCAGGAAAGGGGTGGAGAGGGGCAAAGGAAGACACTGAAGTGTTTCTCATTTAAAGAGCTGAAAAAAATTCCACTAAGAATTTAACCTTTTTGTGACCTTTTCTTAATTGAAGCTTTGCCAGTTAGAACCAAAAGAGTAAAACCAGCAATGGTGAAAGAACCATTTATATACTTTCTTGTATCACATGCAGGGTTATTAACATAAGTAGCATTAACGTCTCCTAAAGCCTACTTGTGTGTTCTGATGATTTACTCCTTGCCTTGTGTATTTAACTAAGCCAGTGCTCAGCACTCCCCTCCCGGTGACTCAAAGCCACAGCTCTGTAAACTGGACTGTTTGCTGTCTTAATCTGTGCTGTTTTTCACACTTGTGCTAATTACAGAAATAAACACAATTATGTGTCAGGGAAGTATAAAGAATGCAGTGTATCAACTTTTTTTCTTACTAATACAGGATTTGAAGGGGTCTTAATTTGCTTCAACTGATTTAGAGATTCATGAAATGAAATTCAGGTTCTTCAATAACGTATACAAGGAGAAATGCAATTCCTTCTAATCAAATATGATGGGTTTTCAACGAAAATCAGTATTTTGCTTAACTGATCTTTTTCAGTAACACTAAACTGCAATGTACACTAGCACAGAATCTCAGAATATTTGATAGTATCAAATTAATGAATATATTAAATGCTAAAAAGCTACCAATAGAGGAAAATGACCCTTAATGTTTTATTTTCCTTTTCATGTAATTGAACTGGAGTAGTGCTCCAAACCATTTTTCCAAAGCTCTCATATATATGCAGAGGAGCCTGAGGTCAAATTTTGCCACTTACAAGATCTCTGGTGTAATTGTCACTGACTTCAGGATGGTCAGATTTTGGATTTGCAGGATTTTTGGGTATAAAATACTATTTCTGTTTCCAATTAAGTCAATAGGGAACGTACTTATGGTAGACTTGGGCTTTAAATATGAATCAGATCATTAAATGCACATCACAACAAAGCTCTCAGGATTATCCCTCCTTTTTTCATTCTATGAGTAATAGCAATTGAGGTCATGAAAATATGACCTGTCGGAAATACATCTTTTGGGGATGGTTTCAATGAAGAATGGATTATTGCAACCCACCTCTTTCTTTCATAACCTAAGGTAACAGTCAGAAATCAACAAGCATCTCAGCTTTCTTCTTGAAGGATGGCTACCAAAATTCCAAGCATGTTTATTAAAAATGGAAAGCTAGCGCCTGTCAATTTGAGAAAATGGATCAAGTGCTTAACAGGTTACATTTAACCTAGAATTCAAGACCCATGAAAATGTCTAAAATGAACACAAAGGAGATTTTAAAACTAATGGAAATGTAATCAGTTCTTTTTTTTATCCTCCAGGATTCTGTTATATAGCTCCAGACTGCTCCCGCTATCTCCTGTCCCGGAAGCTCAATCTTCTCAAGAAAAAGCTTTGATCTACATGTTCTTCGCTAAGTAGTTTCAAGTATTAAAGAATTAATAACCATGCAGTGCATTTCCCCTCGACTAATTCTGCATGCTGTATGGTTCTTCAGAAAATCAAACATTATCTGTCAGACAAATGGCACCATGGTTATTTGGAACATTTGATTTGGCAGTTTTCTAGCAATTCAGTAGTATTTTCAATTATGGTAATGTAATACTGAAAATATTGGCGTTGTCTGGCTACCACAGACAGCATGAAAGAAAACAGGCCCACCCAGTTGTCCTGGCAAGAGTGAACTGGACTGGTAATTACCCAGCCCACATGGTGGAAATAAGCTGCAACTCCACTCTTTTGTTCAGCTGCTATGGGCATCTTCTGAACTTCCACAGCTTCCATGCAACATGTGTTCTGTTGATCATTTAACAACTATATAACTGCAATAATCTGTCCTGTTTCATCCAGACATGGATGTAGTAGTAGTAATAAACATGGCTACTCAGGAAGTATTTGTATCCTGTGCTGTATTCAACAACTTCTAATTAACAAATTGTGAAATGAAGCTGTCACAATTATTCTTCTATTACTCAATAGATCTGGAGTCCTGGTGGTGGCATTTCATTACAGCACTGAAGTAGTTAAATCAAAGTGGAGTTCATACGGATCATCCATGTTCAAAGTACCACAGTTATTGTAGGATAAAGGAGGCATTCCTCCCTGGGCAGCTGGGAATCTGCTGGTGTCTGGGGTGATCTCACCCTGCCCTGCTGTGAGTACTCAGGGGCTGATGAGAAAATCACCATCATCACCTTCACCAAGAGAGGTTTTGAATGTGGAGTCTTCGACATGGGAGTAGAGATGCATGAAGGCTTGAGCTGAACTCCATGGAATGAGTTGCACTATAGAGCTCGGTACTTCCAGGCTACATCTATTAAGCAAGTAGTGTAGCCCAGCTGGAGTAGTTTTGTATGACAGTGTTGCTAAAGATCCAGCAACTATGTCCTATATGTTTTAGGGCAGCTCACTTGTGACTAGCTTGGCTATAATCTCCCATGGATTGAGAAATTCACATACAGAGCTGCAGCTACTGTTTTAGTTTTATCCAAAACCAGTGCAGTTCACAAGCACCAGGACTGCTATGAATGAAGGCATAAGAATTGCAGAAGACAGGAGGGATTCTCATCAAAACTAGATTCCTAAACCAAACTCGAACACTAGTGTAGATGTACCCTCCGCTGCCTACCTTTCTTTTCAATGGGGCTGATCACTGAAAACACAGACATGAAGTCACAACAGAAGCATACATACCCAAGATGCCTATAGCTGGCTTAGAATGGATGGGTTTCAGCTTCTGCCTCAACAGAGGTAAGGTTGCTGAGCTTGTGCAATGACTGAGGCTTCCAGGTATACCATGAAAATGGAAATTTTCCCCAAATTTACTCTTTATGTCTCCCCATAACCATAAATAAACTGAGGTAATTGTACTAGCTACTGAGCAGGGAGCTGTAGAGCCTGCCAAGCAGGCGACCCAGCATGCAGTGATTGCTGCCGCTGGCTACGGAATAGCTGCGACTGTTCTCTCCTTTATTTTTCAGTCATAGCTGAGGGACATGTACAGTGCTCACAATGCACTCTACTATTGGGGAACAGAAGATAAATTCCTGTCATGTTCAAAGGATGAAAAGCAGAATACATAAGAACAAATAAGGGAAAGAGCTACTTTAATGCAGTCTTTGAATTTCTTAAGCTAAAGCAATATGCCCTATCCTGCAGCTCTTGATATCCTTGCTCAAGCCACTAACACAAGAACTAGAAATCTGGGCCTCAGGATATATATGCAATTAAATACAAAATTTCAAAAACATTGTTGCAGAGGAGCAATGGTTAATAGCACAGTGGAACCACATGGATGATGCAAATAACCTTGCTATTTAACTGCCTGATCATAACTCGCTGTGGCATGAATCCATTGCTAAATGCCTGGATTTTTTCTGCCAGACACTCTAACTAATAGTTATCCTTGACCTTTACGTATCATAATGCTTGCTAGTTTACTGACTTCTCTCATGTTAACTTCAAAGTTTTCAAAGGTAAAACTCCTTTCCAAAAAAGCTAGCAGGGATATTTTCACTTTTGAAAATATTCTCTCCTCTTATTAAGTGACAATTAAGTTGCAGAAAAATCCCAATGATGTAACAGCAGTGTTTCCTGAACTGAGATGCTGAAGAGGATTAACTCACTAGGCCATTGCCCACATATGCTGTATTTCCTGAGAAAAAAGTGCACTTACCCCATGTAAAATTACAGCTTCTCCATAACGCTTTTTGTCATCCAGAGGATTTCTTAGTAGCAACATCAAAAAATGCATGCTCACAGGACACAATTTTTTCACAGTAATCCCATTAAAGCTGAATTTTGTCTCCTTTTTATGATTTTCCTGATGGTGACCATATTTCAGTCATTCAAGTACAGCTGACATGTCTGCAACCACTTAGTTCCTGCTGTCTCAGGCAAACACACTTCAATGTCTAAAAACCCTGCACTTTTGCTTTCTTCTCAGAGACCTCTGTCAGGAAGAGACCACCTCATACCAACCAGAGTCAGGCACATATGAGGAAAACAGACTGTGTGTTAAAAAAGGTCCAACCTGATGGCTGTTTTCAACTGCCCCTTATAATGCATCCTGCTCCCAGTGCTGGAGAACAGAACTGTCCCCAGCACCAGAGCTTTAATAAAGTCAAGTGCTGCTCCAGGCCTTGAGGTATCTGAATAACAAAATCACCCACATCCTGCAACTTCGTGCGGCTGAGAGAGAATGACTGTTCTTCACAGCCAGGTACTGCCTGCAATACTCAAGCATTATGTCATTATGCTCCTGTCTGGCAAACCATCTAACACTGGCATAATACTGCTTTCCATGCCAGATCTTCAACCTATGTATATGAACTAGCACAAGAAATGTTTTCACTCTGCTCTGGCTACTATTCCTATATACTATTCCTATTGTACTATTCAGCTTAATTTACTGAAGAGGTCCCAAATTTAATCGCCTAAGTCTTGTACATAAAGGCATCTATTTTAGGCATTAACTTTTCCTGCAGCAAGTTGAGCCCTTATAACTCCCATTACAGCCAAATGGAGTTGAAGGAGCTCCCCAAAAAACAAAATATTCAAATGATAGATCATTATTCCCTAAAAAAAGTTCTGGTTAAAAGAGAAATCAGCTCCTTCATACAGGTTGGTTTAACAAAATATTGTTAAAAAACAGCTCTTCTTGGCACTTGAGCTCCTCTCTCCATTTGGCTTTTTCCCTGTTTTACAGTAAGAAAAAAACCCCCAAAATTGTTTTCTCTGCCACTTTTACATGAGCACTGTGTGTCATCCCCTAACTTGACAGTCTGATGGCAAGTAAAATCAGCAAGAATGTTAACCATTCACCACTCCTGACAGCAATCAGTCTTGCTAATTTGAAGGGAAGAGTCAAAAAGGAGACAAGGGGTTTAAATATGGCATTTAAAGGTTCTATCCACACAGGGTAGCAACTTTTAAAAATTATGTTGCTGATACGCAAACACAGAGGAAAAGAACTGGCTGTCAGTTTGTTTCAATTACCACATGGCTAGGAGACCAGATGCATGAGAATATTTCCAATTCGTGGAAAATATTAATCCTCTTATACATACATTTGTGTAATTTCAATAAAATAAATATGTAAACAGTCAAGATGTAAAGTCTTTAGCAGGTACATACAGGTCATCTATTTGAGACCCTCTAGATTTTTCTAGGATTGACTGTGGCTTCAGTCACAAGCTGTAATGCTGGCTCAGGATGCTCCATCTTGTAATTAAAGGCTTAATCTCCTCTTAGTCATCTGGGCAATTGTAATGAAATATGCCAGTTACTCCCTACTCTTGTTTTGGAAAAATGCCCAGCAGATTACAACAGCAACAAAATTAAATTACCCATTCTGTACATCCACTTCACAGCACACTCATATTGTCCTTTACCAGCCCTGCATTAAAGTAAGATATATTAAACCCAAACAGCTTTCCTTGTTTTTCAGATTTCATTACCCTTCAGCAAAAAAAATAAAAGTCTTGCTCAGGACTCGGTATGTCATTTTGCTTTTCTGACATGTTGCTTCACACTTTAGTTGGGACACAGCTTTCTGCAGCACTAGGAAGAACACATTTTAGCTGTTACACATTGGTGACAAAGCAATATTAATCACAGAATTATGTCATTTAAAAATAAATAAATAACAAGGGTATAAAATATTCTCAGAAGCCAGATATCTTTTCCCAAACATATTCTTATACCATCTGGCTTTGGCCACACCGGCAGCTTCTTTCCTATCCCTTTCTCCCTCCTGCTTTTCCTTTCCTGCTCCATGTACTGCAGGTGCAAGTGACAAGTCTGAGTCACATTTGGGTAAAAACAAGGCTGAAACAAAATTAAAGTAACAGGTCAAAAATTACAGAGCGAGTGAGGAAAAGGTAAGCAGCAGCTGTTTGCTGGCTTCTGAAAATGTTCAGCAGCTCAGCTGAACTGAGGGAAGACACACCTTAAACACAAACACAAACACTTTTACCGGTCTAGGGTAAGAAGCTTCCAGTCACATCCTGCTGCAATGGATCTGGCAAGGTAAAGGGTCCCATCAATACCAAATGCCACAACTGCCTCAACAGAGTGACCCCAGTACCTCTCTGGAGCATTGCAGTGAAGGTTCACCTCTTTCTACAATGCCCAGAGTGCAAGTTTTTTGGTACCACTGACAATCCCTGAATAGATGTGGGACATGAGTCTCAGTGTTCTTAGCATAAAAGAGTACATGGGTCAGGCTGAAATTTAGGTGCATATTGAAAATCCATTCTGCTCTAACAGAACGCATTTATAGCTGCCTTTCTGCCAGTAGCACCAAGAATAGAATTAGTGAACTACAGCTAGCTTGTTTGATTAAGAAAAGTTGAAAGACAATCATAAATGCAATAAAAATCTAAATATAAGTGGTATTGATTAAGTCTATTTTTGGAGCAAGGGCCTTTGCATTGTTTGTGATCTTGAGAAAGGAAGAGCAGCAGAGCATGTTTCAGTAAGCTCTCCTGTACTGAGTGCAATGTCACTACCTTAAGGGACTCAACTTTAAGACCATTTCATTTCTTATACTCTGCATTAAGGACTAAATTATGTTTTCAATTAGCTTACAAAAATATGAAATAAAACTGCTTCATTTGTTCTGGATTTACAAAAGATCAGAAACCATACTGCTCTGAAATTTTTTCTGATAGCACACACATTTATGTAATAACAGGCTCACACAAAGCCCTTGCTCCAAATCCTTCAACTCTTCAGAAGGACAATGTGGAGAGACACTTGGCATTTATACTCTAATCTAGAATAGCTGCTATCTCACAGCCCATCTTCAATGCCATTATGAAATGCCAGTGTGGAAGGAAGTTGATAAAAACCAGATGGACCCGTACTTCTGTTGTGAACCGTTCACATGCAGAAGTGGGACAGGCTTTTCAGCAACACTCAGCTCACACAAGCCCTGCTGTTAGCAAGGAACTAGGCTGCAGTGTTGTAGCAATCAGACACGTACAACACTACACCAAAAACTCCAGAATCAAGTCAGAAAGTTGCTCCAGAGCTTCATCTCTTAACAAATATTCATACATATTTACATTCCAAGTCTGGTTTCTCCCTTTTCACAAATACACTACAAGCAACTTTAGCCAGCACAGCATTTGCAGAGTAGAATCCTGCAGCATAATTTTAACCAGCAGAACAAAACCCTAGTGTTTACATTCAGATCTTTGTAGATGCTTTTATGTGACAAAGATGCCCAAACTCGATGACTCATTTCTTATAAAAGCAGACAAACACGCATACCCTTGGGAGGATCGGGGAGATGACAGTCATTAGGCAGACATACATCAAGATACAGAGACCAAATGAATGCCTTAATGAGAATGGGAATTACCCTTTCTTTTGTGGGTTTTTATTCCACTCCTGCTCAGCCTCCATCAAAATGACTTTGATGATGTTATTAAAAATCACACATTCTTACAGAAAACGGGCTCAGTTGTCTCAAGGCAGCTATTCTGGCTCCTGTAGTAAGGGCCAAATTACCTTGCTGCAAAATGGTTGCTTCTGCAACCAATAAAAGTGACTGTGGGACTGATGCAACAAACAGCAGTTCTGAAGAAGCTTCCAAAAAATCCATGTTTAATTTAGGAATTTGGACAGTGAGTTTGACATTTGATTAAACCTGAATTTCCAAATTAAACAATCTAAAGAGCATTAACTTAACAACAGCATTATATCTTGCCAGTGACATAACAACTCCCAGTGCCTCCCTGGGTGTTGTTAGGCACCAGCAGTTGATCAGAAGTCCTGATAAAGCTCAGGGACAACTCTCCCCAGACTGATTAAATGCAGGTGCTTTTTACATCTGGCTCCACAAGCCTACTATGCATCACAGCTGAGACCACTGCACTACTGTTCTGCAACTCTTTTTAAATAAGCCCACTGATCACTCCAGAGGCAAAGGTGTTCAGCTTCAGTTTTTGACTCCTGACACCCTGCCCCAGCAGAATTTGGCATTTATCTCATATGCAAGTATTTGAAAACGTATGCAAACGCTCACAAAGACAGGGTCTAGCAGCAGATGTCCAGGGTTTTGAACGATGGGATGCTCAAGCCGGAGCGGGAGAAGCCAACAGACAGGTGTTCCCACTCCTCCCTGCTGCCAAGTCTGCCCCATTAAGGAAACGAGGCTGAAGGCCATCAGTGCAACAGTCAAAACTTAATCGCCAAATGCGCCTCTGTGCTAAATACCTCTCACCAGCTGGTTACTACTTATCCCCTGATGGTGTCTGGGCACATTCCCTCCAAAAAAGCAATCAAGCTCTTCTGATGTGGTGTGAAAAGGCAAGTCTGTTCCTTCCTCAGTGTATGAACACATGATCCACCTACAAAAAGTTCACAGAGCACCAAAAAGAAATGCTGAAATACTCATTTTTCCATGCTGGGGTGGGAAAACCCAACAATCAGGGCTGAAATTTCGCTTTTGTCATCAGGAAATTTTTCCAGTGAAGCAGAGGCAACATTACTGCCCTCCTCATCTGCCCTTGCAACTGCCACGACATCACACCAAATTCCTCGCTACTGGAAACTGGGTGCAGCTCCACGGATTCAATGGAAAATGTAGTCCAAATCAGTACTTTTTATGGTGCTGCTACTGCTTCTGCATGTGTTGTCTGACTCATAACTAAAGGATGGGTTAAGAATAGATAGACCATGTTTCATCAGCTTTTTCAAAACCTAAAAGGTTTGGTGTTTTTTTGTTTGGTTAGTGTTTTTTGATTTGGTTTTTTTTGGGGGGGGCGGTTTTTGTTTTTTGGGGGTTTTTTTTGGTTTTGGTTTTTTGGTTTGGTTTTTTGTTTTTGTTTTTTGTTTTTATGGTTAGGCTTGACTATCTTAAAGGTCTTTTCCCATGTAAATGATTCTATGATTCTGTTTTTTTAAGAGAACTTATGAGTTTAACAGTGCTTTTGTACTTCCCCTGCTGGAGTCCCTGTCTCTATGGAAAAATACCTAGGTTTGGGCTTAATTTAAAAATAAGGATTTGAGTTTTCTGCATATTTCAGGAAGGAACTTTGCATAAAACATTCAGTCCTGAGTTAGGGAACAGTCACTGCCAGCACAGGAATGTGAAAAAGTGATCCAAGAGTGTAAACAGCAAACCTTGGTCACATACACAACTTTTGTTACTACGAACTTCAACACACACTTCACCTCTTTTGTTCCTTCTTATCCAAGCATTCAGATGAAACCTGAGTGCTAAAAAAGAGATATTCCAAGTATGAGGTAGTGCTCTGAGTCAAATAGAAGCAATTCTTACATTTTTAGCACTATTGCTAAGATATCTGTAAATTATTGAGAGGGGGGGAAAAGAAAAGCTGATTTATTTTTATGATCTCTGTTTACTTTTTGCACCTTCCCCACTTGGTACGATGCTTTTTCTCATCTACCAGAAGAATGTTACTTAGCTTCCAGCCTATGGGAGATATGCTTGAATTTTGTTTAGAAATCACAAAGCAAGAGGATTGTTTTTTTTATCAGAGTAGTGTATTGGGACTCAAGAAACCTCAGCTCATTCCCTACTCTAACAGAAATTCTCTTTTTGAGATTTGGCAAAATGCTTTATTTCTCCACACTTCTGAAAACAGCGTTAGTGTTCTGTTATCCTGTGTGAATAGTGAAACCCCATCTGAAAAAGAGAGATACCATTTCCTTTTTGTTACCCATCTTCTTGCCTGATTATACTGCAGTCTCTGCATGATTGGGACTTTTCCCCACTAGGGGTTTATATAGAGTCTGTGCAACAATGGAGCTCTGGTACAGCTCAAAACCTCTAGACACTCCTGGACTACTAATATTAGTTCAGCTCCTAGCACTAAGAAGCCAAAATTACTGGGGGAAAGTAATCTGTGAAAGCTCCAAAATCAAGCCCTGGAGTCCTAGTCCTGACAAAACACTTCCGCTACCAAGATGTCAGGCTTCAGCCAAAAATAAGGGAGGCATTATTTAATCAACCAAGCTGGTAATGTCTTCTCAGTAATAAATATAGAGGTGGAACACAGTCTGGAAACAAATCTGTGACAAAAAAAAACAAGGGATGAAAAGCCCTGCCTGACTGAAAAATTCAGGATTTCCATTATTCACACCAGAGGATTCCATTTGAAGGCAACTGCAAAGGAGGGAGCTTAATTTATCCTACATTAAGATTCAAATTGTTCAGAGGTAGACTATCACTGATTTAACTCCACTCTACAAGATATCATGGCCTATGATTTAATTGGCCAGTTACTTATCCCTGATGAGAAACTGGTGAGAATGCTGTGCCTCATACATGAAGCAGTGGTTGTAGTAAAATGTGGATGAAATGTGCAAGTCTAAATCAGAGCATTTTATCAATCATTTGCAAAGCCAACAGGTTTAATGGGTTTGGAATGATGGATATATTGGCATTTTGTTATTTGTCACAAACTAATAGAAAGCCCTATTAAAGTTATGCAAATTCTCTGTCCAGCATAAACAAATGATGATCCATATCCATATTTGCCTCAGGAGGAATAAAACACATACCTTAACTCATTATTTGGTTTTTCTGGCTAATACTTCACACAGAGTGTGGGGAAATTTGTTTTTGTAAATTCCCAACTACTTCCTAGTTTTTTGCCCAATGTGCTCAGGGGAACCAAATCTCCCTTAGACTTTGAAGTCAAGAATTGGACAAGATGCTGCTATCTGGAGCACACAGCAAGCTCTTGGACCATCATCATTTTCTGGGTGCCCAGCAGTCAAGGAAGAATTTATTGATGTCTGAATGAAAAGCCCCAAGGATGATTGAGAGAAAATGGAGATTTTGCAAGGAAGAAAACCGTGTTTCAGTTTTGAGGTAATTTCTGTCTGTCCTGCCCCTGCAAGATGCAGTTCAGATAGAGGTTGTTGCACAGGTACTTTTATTGGGCTGAAAGGCCTCGTACAGGATCACTGTGCAGAACTAGGCTGTGTGAAGCCCAATTTTCCCTGTGTATAAGTGAGAAAAGTGGGTGACAAGAACACCTACAAAGGAGCCCTGGAGCATACAAGCCCACACATAAACAGTTATGTGCTTTGACATACCACTTTGAGCAATATGTTCACCCAGCATGTGCTGACACTCTTTGTGGTAAAATGTATTATTCGCTCAATCCACTCCAAACCCTTTTGTTCTCATTTCTGTGTCCATCCAATTTATCTCCCTAAGGGATGAGGACATTTCTATCTCTTATGCTGCACTTTACAATGGCCAAGCTATTCTGGCTCCATGAGGAGTTCACTGCTCATACAGCCTTGGCAGAAGGGCCACAAATGACTATTAGGTGCAGAATAAGATGAGGCCTCTGCTCCTTGGACTGTAGGAAGTGAGCAAGGGACAGTGAATTTCCAGTGTCCAGGCAATGACAAACTAGCATAAGATTCACGCTAACCTTTGGTCCTTGTTTATTCCACTGCCTTCTGATGGTGATGGGTTATCTCATTTATGGTGCCTGAATAGGAAAGCATTATCCTTCCTAAATCCAAAGGGAAGGATCTGCAGGTACAAGCAGCTTTGCTGCTTTATCACTGAAGGGGAATATACCACACTTTGGAACTGAGTGCTCCCAGTAATTCACATGAGTTTCTGGGAGAGCAAATAGGAAGAACTGGGCGTGTGATTTATCTTATTTTTCAGCTGGCATAGCTGCAAACATTTCCACTGCAGGCAACAGAAAATAATAATAATCCTTAATATTCTGAGGATTCACAACTTAAACTCAGACATTTTTGATGCTTAGTTCCATCCTGCAGTGCATGATATATATGATTTTGCTTGAAACAGGTGATACCATTGGAAATGATTATATAGAGGAGACACTCCAAGGAAAATTGCTAAGGAAGGAAAGCCTTACAGAGGTCTTCTAGACAGATGTGCAGAATATGTCAAGTGAAATGAAGCTTTTAAACAGGCACCCCTGGCTTGTTCAGTACCTGGAGAAGGAATGTCCAAAACACAACAGGTGCTAGGTTGGTAGTGATCCTTGTGTCAGCCTCCCCAACATCCTCCTGCACAGGCCCTTTGTTGACTGTGCAAGAGAAGTCCCTGGAGATTAACAAAGAATGCTCAAGGCCTGTCAACTTAGCTGAACTGCTAGAGCCCCACTGCACTGGCATCCACAAATAAGCACTGAGCCACATGGCTCCAAACAACCAAACAACCTTGGGCTGTGGTCAGTTCACTTCTTTAAATGAGGGAGTCTCATTTAAAAGTCCACTGCATTCAGCAGAGGATCTCTATGGGTCTTGGAGGAGGCTCTTAATACATCTTGAAATGAAAAAAAAAAAAAAAAATTCAAGTGCTGTGCTTATGGGATTTCCACATTATCAAACTATTAAGGTGAAGTGGTGTCTAGGGAGAAGGCAGAATTTCAGAATTGCATATTGCCAGTGCTTTTAAAAATTTCTGCTACTACTGTGCAGGGTGTGAATCTTATTACACTTGAGAGTATTCCTGCATATAAATGAAAGTAGAAATCATTGAGAGGAATCAATGAGCTGAATGGAAGGGTTTTTTCCTTATAATCATGTTCCAATTTTGTGTTTTCTGAAAGTTATTCTTATCTGTTTCTTCCTATTATCCTCAAGTGCCTGAAATTCTCTTTGATGGAAGACAGCTGCATCCAACTGCATTTGACAAGCCTTGGAAAAATGCATCTGACAACCACACTCTGGAAAGATGCATCTGTAATGGCTTCCTTCAGTGCAAAAAGAATCAGTGGAGCAAGGTAAGCGCTCTTTCTCACACTTTAATCCCTGCTTGCAAGGTGATCTAGCCTGAAGGCATGCCAGGAAGGCCTCAAATCATGTCAGATCCCATAAACAAAGCAGGACTGCAACTGGTCAGTATTTAGGTGGAAAGCTAAATTTTGTGGGAGATAATGTTGAGGATTCAATAGATGGCAGTCTTACCTCAGAGTCAAGACTGAGGAGACTAATGAATGTGGTCTCAAGGGCAGGGGATGCCATCTTTCAGAGGTGCAAAAATGAGGTACTAGGCTGAAAAAACTCCAAGGTACATTTGGTAGATCATGACCAACTGTTAATGTTCCTTTAAGAAATGCCATTTGCCAGCATGTAGACATTCTCTCATAATTTCAAAGCCATACTCTTGTGAAGCCATGACATTAATTTTAAAGTCTCCCATCCCCTGCTCCAGACATTGCTCAACTTAATGAAAAATGATCTGTGTATGTGAGACCAGAATTTCTCTGTACAAGCCACTGAAGACAGTGTCAGATGGGCAGTAGAGATCACAAGAGTAACGCTGAAGTATGGATTTTTTAAAGTTTCAGTGTTGAATCTTTCTCATATTAAACAGGTAAGAGGTGACTAAGCTGTGACTGTATTCAGAAGGGAGAGAAGTAGAAAATTTCCCTTACAACCCTGTGCAATTTATCATTTTCTTGGGTCTGTGAAAAAGCAGTCCTGAGCAGGTAGGAGATAAAAATTTTCTGCTACCTCATGCATGCCTTGGCTAGCTAGCAGAGATCAACCAGTGTCAGACATGAGTTGTCTGGACCAACAGCAACATTCCATGCCCAATTTTTAATGCAAAAAGCAAACTTGCATCAAGAATGAACGTCTCTCTAACTGTCCTATCTTCACTGGCCAGACAAAAAGGCATGATTGTATCAAGGGTTCAAGGCACCTGTCCATGGGGGCTGTATACTATGTTCAATCATGTGATCCTAAAAATGAACGGACTTTGAGCTGCTGTCCAACTAAACCTACACAAAGAATTGAATGCTTTTCTCATAGCAATTTTAATTCTCTTAGATCAATAGTCTCCTGATGTATTTATCAAGGTCTGTGATGTCCGTCTCACAATTTTTTTTTTTTTTTTTTGTCAGAGAGCTGTAGGGACTTAATTCCTGCAGTTCTAGCTCAGAGAGATTGGAAAAACTACAAGCTAGGAGGACCTCATGCTCTCAAGAACCTTATGCCAGCATTCAAGCATGAAACAAATATCCTTTCTTTTCTGGACCTATTATACAATGGCATCTTCATCTCAAACCATTTTTTTTTCCCTGACACAGGAAAAATAAAGTAGTGATGTACATGAGTTACTAATTTCATAAACAAAATTGGGAATAAGATGCATCTCAAGCAGCTGTAGTGACTTATGAAAAGTATGCATGGGTTTGTATCTTTACGTACTTATGCAGGTATATTAATACGCTTATATATATGCACAGTATTTTTCTTTTTCAAAATTTGTACATTAGTTGTTTGCATTTGTTTCCATATTTTTCTCAACACAGAGAGGTAATATTCCACAGTGTTTTTTATGTACAAATGCTTTTGCCTTGCTTGCAGAAAAAAAAAAAAGTAGTAACTTTTAAATGGTAAAAGAGAAAACAAGGCATTAAACAATGATCAATGGAGACAATCTAAAATGGTATAAACAAACATACTTAAAAGAAGCCCTACCAGGCACAGATAAATATTTTAATCCTTTGAAGAATTTAACCCCACTCCATCATAGGTAAGATTTACTGTACCAAGAAATCAACTTGTCTTTGGTATATGCCACAAAGGGATCTGTACCCAATGAAGAAAAGGCCTCAGGAAGTGGTTTAGTGAAGTTGATTCTTGCTCTCTTGCTAGCAATTTATGACACTCTCTGTATGACTGACAGAGTACTCAGAAAATCTGAGTTAACAAAAATATTAGCAAATGCTGTGTGTCAAATGACTGGCATATGACTGGCATCAGGAAACAGTCAAGAAATACAGAAAACAGCATTCTTGTTCACTTGTGTGACTACCTGCAACTTTTACATGCATTATGTCAGGATCCAGCAGCACAGTTTTTCAAAAATACACTCCAGTGTCATTAGAAATTTGTGAGTCCCAGATTCCTCTCAGGAAATTTTGCTGGGCTGCTTTTGATAAGCTACTTTATTGCTTTTCTGCAGTTTAACTAGCTGTAAATGGAGAGAACATCACTTGCCTACCTTAGGGGAAGGCTAGGATTCTTAACTACATAATAGACCTGAAGTGCTGTCATCAAAAAAAACCCCAAAAACTTTTAACGGAAAAAAACTTCAATGTACATTTCAAGGGGTGCCAGCCACTTTTATTGATTCATTTCTTACAGAGACAGAAAATGTTTAACCTATTAGAGGGAGGAAAGAGAGATGGAAATAAACACAAATTTAACAGTCATTACTTTTCAATGCAGTAAGTGGATGCAAGTACTACAGAGCTGGCATGGATTGCAAGGGAAGGCCACTGATAATGGTATCTGTATAGCTTTAAGACCTGGCATATCTGTGACTGTATGTACAATCAAGTCTGATAAATACTCACAGTGAGAACAAAAAGTCCTCTACCTAGGTTTCTCCTGAAACAGAAAGCTTGTGTTCTGTGACATTTTACGCTTCTCAGTTTTAAATGAACTGCTGTTCCCTCTCTCCTGCTTTTGGCTAGCAATCAGGAGTCATCAATATTCTCCTCCTGTTTTCACTGTAAGTCAACCTCGGTGACCTAGCTGCCTCATAACAAAATCTTGACTGAACAAAGAAACCATTTCTCATCCATTTCACATAATGCAGCACAAATGAAAGCCCTGGAAATGTCTTATTCCTCCATATTGCCTGTCACATGTAGCTTTTCAGCAGCATGTCATTTGTCCTCTATCCATTTCCACACAGTAATTTTATTATCATCCAGCCCCAGAAGGGCAGGAACTTGCTGTTATTAAAATGTGAGAACACATTTTGAACTACTTAATGCCCATGGCAACCTGCAAACTCAACTGCAGCAAGTCCATGTCTGGATAAGCAGACCTAAGCAGCGGAGCTCAGCAGGGAAGAGGCAGCCAAAGCAAGACCCGCTCTCAGGCACTCATCTCCAAGTCACATGAATTCCTGATAATTAGACATGAAATCTTGCTGGACTGTTGGAACAAATATTGCAAATTTTCAGGTATATTCCATCATCCATGAGTTATAACTTAAATTAATTGCTTGTTCTTGAAATTCAAGGACATGGGCAAGTTTGCTTGCAAAATGCACACAAAATTTCCTGTGAGAAATAGTTTGAAAGAATCTTGAAGAGTTTCTACACACTGCAAAACTAAGGGTATTTCGAAGGATCTCCATCACTTATTCCCACAGTCAGTCTTATTTCCAGCAGAAATCAAAAATTACTTTGGAAAGTAAGTGTTGAGTACATTTCCTTGTCCCAATTCAGACTTCGCCGGGTACATTCCAACTTTCAAAAATATTTTCAAACCAATTACTGTGGTATCTGGTTGTGTCCAGCTTGACCTACTCTGTTCTTGCCCTTTTTTATTGACATCTAAAATTACTTATTTATCAAATTGTTCCCATAGTCCCAATAAAAATGGCATCGTATTAGCCATGAGAGATGCTCATCTCAGTGTAACATACACAATCACCTCTGCAGTTTACATATTTTGAGAAAGCCTATCTTACAAGCTGGTGAAAAGGGTTTACAAGCAGATTAAAGGATAAAACTGCCAAATGCACTAAAATACATGGTCGATATGCTGCTAACCACAAATCCATAACTGTTTTGCTGATAAAGCATTGCCTAAGCTGCTGTTTGTTCAGATTGCTGCTTCAGATTCCTCATCACAGGATCAGCAAAATGAGGAGTAGCAATTCTGCTATTTCCAAAAGAGATGTGTTGGCTTGCAGTCATGTCTGCATAACTGATTTTCAAATTCCTCTGTTGAGCTTTGAAGTGATTAAAGGAAACCAGCATGGAATTTCCCCTTTATTCTTTCTTCAGCAAACCTACTTATGGAAAGTGTTTTGATTTACCGTGTAGGTCTTACAGTTTGAGAGATTAATTCCTCCTTCTTCCACCTAGAACTGTGCACTCATGAAACACCAACTGATTACTGGCTGAACCTCCTGCCCAAGAGCAGAATGACCATGCTGGAGTGCTACTTTGCTCAAAGAGGTTGCAAAACCTCCTTCGGAGGTTTGCAAGACTCAGCAAAGCAAAGCCACACCTCACCTGATCTCCTGCTGGCAGTAGACCCCTTTGAGCTGGAGGCCGGACCAGGTGACCTCCAGAGATGCCTGCTTATCACCAATTTATATGGTTTTGTGACTTTGTAATTGCCAGTGGTTAAGATGTAGAACGGACTGCTCCTGGAACAGCTGTTTCTAGAGCATTCCTCTTTCAGTGGAGAGCCTTCAGTGACAATCAGAAACGGAAGACTTCATTGTATGAGGATGTGTTTGGAATCCTCTGCTGTCTCATATCCTCAGAATGATACTACCTTGTAACATTAGAAGAAGGTAGGCAAAAGGAAGAGATGTTAAAGACAACGCTTTCTCCATCCTGACCAAGGCTAAGAAAATGATCTTCAGTGAGCAAAGTAAGAGGTAACCACATGGGTGACTAAAAGAGAGTAGGAGTAATTACTACTAGTAGTAGGTCTCCTGCCCCACTACAAGCCCTTTCTCTAGCAGAAGGTTGGTGATTGAAGACACAGAAGAACTTGCAAAACTCCTTGTAGTATTCTGTGCACTTCATGTATGCAAGGTGCAGAATTTATTGCACTAGCATGCGTAGATATTATAACAACCTATTTCTTTAGAAGTAAATTAAGACAGAGCTCACAAATAGTCTTCATTCAGACTCAAACATAAATACAAAATAATCCAATTTAAAAAATCACCCCAGAACATCAATATGCTTGTGCTAAAAAGCGACAACAGGTACCTCAAATACATTGAAGCCAAAGTAAAATAACAGATTTTTCAGAATACTCGTATCTTCTAAAAATTCAAGGCTATTAAAGCATCCATATTGCACAACTAGTCCCACCCACTGGAATTTGATCTATGTTAACCATTCCACCCACCATGTAGGCAAAACTTAGTAGAAATTACAAAAAAAAAAGCTTCACTTGTAAATAAAATTGAGTATGCAAGTATTATTGTTCAAGGTATGCACATTACTTGAAGCATAAATCACACTAACAGCAGAGAGACATTTTCATTTCTCTCTGGAGTACAATCTACTTTAAAAGTCATTGCTTGAAGATAACAGTTGTGCCAAGGTAGCATTTGATATCTAAATAATTGATTTGAAACTCTTGTTAGTTGATGGCTGACCATAAAAGCATTCTATCTGTTGAGCAGAATACCTCAAAACAGACCAGACTGTTGTGAGAGTGTCTGGGTTTTCTGTCCCACCAGATGGGGCAAGTGTTCTTTAAAATTCAAATGTACTTCATCTGAAGAAATCAAAAGAATGGCAATTTCTTATCCAGTATATACACGATGTCAATTGTTAAAGCAACCCATACTGAGAGCTTTTACCTGCATTTAGATTAGATTTAGATTTAGCTTCCTGTAATAATCATACATATGTAATTGTGTAGTCTAGTGATTTTCAATCTTTCTCCATTTGCAGACCTCCCCTAGGTGTTTTCTAACAGAGGTGAGCCTGTGTTTCAACCAATTTCAAACCTCCTGAAGTAAACGTGCTTTACTTTGCTCTGTGCTATAGAACACGTAGGAAGTTACCCAGGCATCTGTATACTGAGCTCCAGGACCATAGTGCTGCCTCTATGAGCCTACTCATTCTGGCATGGGCATGCCCTTGAACAAGGAAACTTCAACTAATACTTGAACTCTGTTTTCCTAGTGGAAACAATTTCACAAGCCTTCCTTAGCACACCTCACAGCTATTGAGGATAGTACTAAATCTCATATGTCTTCGTTTTTGGGTTTTTTTTCAAATAAAAGAAAACCAACTTAAGATTAAATTTATCTGCCTTACTGTGTATCTCATGTCTCAGCTTTTTAATATGTACAAGAATAAAAAACAAAAAAAAAGTATCGGTCATAACAAATTCCACATGAAACATTCACTCATGTACTTGAGAAAAATATTCTCTATTATGTACAGAAGTACTTAAAAACTTTTGTCCCAGCTATTTCTACTTAGGTTGTTTTTAATTCAAATATGATCTTCTCATTATATCCTGGTCAGGTGTCACACTTGGTCAAGGATCTGAAATCAAACCCAGCCAAAGACAAATCATTAGCTCTTTCCCAACTGAGGACTCCTCTTTCCATAGTCTCTCCTCCAGAACTGGAAGCACTGAATTACATTAAAGGTAAGAAAAATTGCACTCCTTTCACTGCTCTTGGCTGGGGATATTAAAACAGACACCTTCTTTGCATTTCAAACTTGCCTTCAGAGCATGAATGCTACAGAGCAGACAGGGAACTTTGCTAAGTCAGCTCAAAAAAGGAAGTTTTCCTCAGAAGACATTTGAAGTTCATGCCAAAACCACTAATTTTTACAATTTTTTTTTAAAGCACAGCCTAGAAAAAGATAAGGACAAAATTTAATAGGCCTGCAAACAAATGACATCATTATTTTCAGTGACATTCATGCAAAATCAATTCAAGTTTATGTGTATTAATGAAAATGAAAATATAGTATCAGTCCATTAGGCTATCAAATGAAAGACCAAGTTCTCACAAGAATATCCAATAACTATCTGCAGAAGTGTTCATGCTTACAAAAACAACAATGTCTTGTGCACAGACAAGCAAACATTAGGCTGTGCATCCTGAGGGCTGCTATCTGCTTGAAGGCACCACAATCCAACGTACTTGTTCACATGTGAGTTTGTTTTCTTGCAGCCACGAGCATAATTTTGCTAGAAAACCTTTACTGTTTGCCAGCCAAATACTAGTGGTGCTCCCAGGGACTACAAGATAAGTATACTCTATCCCACCTTTTGAGGGATAGAATACCTCCCAGAGGGTGGTAATGACAAATGCCTACCTGGAGTTTGCCTTATTTTAGAAGTTGCACTGGATAAAATTAGATATTAAAAACTCTACTCACGTATTATGTTGCTGTATAATCCTATTAGAACCCCTGCCTTTCATGGCTTGCTGTTTTCACAAATTATTACATAAACTTAAGTATTTGTAAGGTGTTTGTCTAAAAATTGTGACACTTGGCTTAAAGACAAAATTGCCCCTGACTCTGTAAAACTTGATTTTTATCCCATTATTTATTTATGCAGATTTTCTAATCTCATCTAATCTTTACTGTTTAATGTTACTTATTCCACGTCTCAGGGAGACAGAGAGAGCAGACATGACAGCTCTGTTTAATTTGGTGCCAGCCCAGCCCTTCAAACACACAACACAAAAAAAAATGAGGTGGAGAGCTGGAAGGAAACCCTTTAAAAACTTTATTATACAGGACAGAATCAGACTCATAATCATCAGAAACACCTTAATATTGCACAGAAATTATAGAACTATGCCACAAAAAAACCCCAANCTTAATATTGCACAGAAATTATAGGGCTAGTTTTGGTGGCAGACTTAGATGCTGTTGTGTTATCACTTAAGTGTTTTGAGCATTGAAAAGTCTAGAACTATGCCACAAAAAAACCCCAAACCTCTTCAGAATTTCATTTTAGTTTGTCACAAATTATTAAAAATATACACAAGCAGACAAATCACTGAATACAAGGCAAAGTTCTGACATACAATACCGACTTCTAAAGATTTTCTCAACAGAACATGCTTTTCAACTACAGACAACATTTTACACAATTTATTCTAATGTATTGATTTCTCAGGCCACAGGTGGTGTCCTTTGGACTTCATTCACAGCTGTCTCTTCTTTTTCTAGTAATCAATGCAACTGAAGCTAGTGCAGTATTTACTTTTGTCAACTTAGTTCTTTGTCAACAAGTCTGGTTGCCTTTTTT